>JAUMJL010000080.1:0-244665 GCA_033558185.1 Dromococcyx pavoninus | reverse complement strand
AGTGGGCCTTTCTTACTGCAGGGGCCGCGCGGGGGGCGGGGCCTATAGATATCGCGGGACCGCGCGAGGGGCGGGGCCTAGAGAATAGGCGGAGCTCCGGCGCGGGGCGTGTCCTTTATTTCAGCGCTGGGTGTGTGGGGGGGTGGTTCCATCGATCATAAAGAAACGAGAGCTGGGACAGAAGGTTTCCTACTTACACTCCTTTGCAGGAGCCTGCAGTGATAGAAGAAGAGGGAATGGCTTCCAAACTGGAAGGGGGAAGATTTAGTTCGGACATTAGAAAGAAATTCTTCACGATGAGGTTGGGGAGGCCCTGGCCCAGGTTGCCCAGAGAAGTGGTGGCTTCCCCATCCGTGGAGGTGTTCAAGGCCAGGTTGGATGGGGCTTTGAGCCACCTGATCCAGTAGGAAGGAGTTGGAACTAGAAGGGCTTCCAGGTCCCTTCCAACCCAAAATATTCTGTGATTCCACGTGTATAAATTTTCCCAGAAATCTTAAACATATTCTGTTACTTTCCAAGGACTAATTTTAGTGTTATTATGAACTTCACACCTGCCAAATCTCTACTTATAGGAGCTCTGGAGCCAACTCTGTCCAGTGCTGTATTTTAGACAGGGAAAGGCTGCAAAGAGAGTTGATTGGAGAAGGAGACCATACTGAACACAAGGTGGTGTCATTTCTCTCTGAACTGTGCCTCGAAAAACACTATTTAAAAAAAAACAGAGGGACATTCTGTCTAACTTTCAGAAAAATACAGTTACTTAGATGAATCCCAGAAATGGAATGGTTTGAGTCAGAAGGGATCTCAAAGCCCATCCAGTTTCACCCCCCTGCTATGGGCAGGGACACCTCCCACTGGATCAGGGGGCTCAAACCTCCAGGGATGGGGCAGCCACCACTGCTCTGGGCAACCTGGGCCAGTGCCTCCCCACCCTCACAGGAAAACATTTCTCCCTCGGATCTCATCTCAATCTCCCCTCTTGCAGCTCAAAACCATTCCCCCTCATCCTGTCCCTGCATTCCCTGATCAAGAGCCCCTCCCCAGCTTTCCTGCAGCCCCTTTCAGTACTGGGAGGCTGCTCTAAGGTCTCCCCAGAGCCTTCTCTTCTCCAGGCTGAATAACCCCAACTCTCTTAGCCTATCCTCATGTGTGAGGTGCTCCAGCCCTTGGATCATCTCCGTGGCCTCCTTTGGACCTGTTCCAACAGATCCATGCTTTTCGTATGTTGGGGACAATCTTTGCTTTAGCTTGAATCAAAATATTCCATTTTGTAATAGTAACGACTTCTGGTCTTACTTGGGTCTCTTGCAGGGGCAGGGGAAGGTGATGCCCACCATGAGCTCCTCAGCGCTGCTGGCTGAGGGTCCCCTTGACCCACCGGTGCTGCTGGCTGACATCAAGACGGAGCCCCCCGAGGAGCTGCTGGCCACTGACTGCGGCCAGCCCCAGGCTGAGCCTGTCGATCTCTCCCTCAACAAGTCCAAGCCAGCAGCAGCCCCAGCTCCACCACTGCCACCCCCCACCTCGGTCCAGTCGTCCCCATTGCTGGTAGCTCCCCCGCTCTCCGCACCCACCACCGTCTCCATCGCGCCCTCCAGCCTCAGCTCCACTGCAGCCATCCCGGCTGTCCTCTCGCCTGGCTCCATCCTGGCCTCCACACAGGGCAGCGGCGGGCAGCAGATCCTGCATGTCATCCACACCATCCCCTCCGTTAACCTGCCCAGCAAGATGGGCAACCTGCAGACCATCCCCGTGGTGGTGCAGTCCCTCCCCGTCGTCTACACCACCATGCCGACTGATGGTGTCACCGCCATCACTGTGCCCCTCATTGGCGGGGATGGCAAGAATGCAGGGTCCGGTAAGAGCTTGTGGAGGGGGAGCCCTGAAATTTGGCGGGGAAGAAGGAGGGTATCCCACCTCGCAGAGTGACGGCCCTGAAGGGGATCAAATTTTTCCACCCTGGGCTGTCATCTCCTTCACCCACCATCTACCTCCCCACATCTGCTACCTTCGTCTGAAGGATGGGTCCCCCACAGCCTGTGCCCCCCAGGGCACACGGGGAGGGCCGGGGACACTCAGGGCATGGTGATCCTGGCCCTCAATTTTCAGTTCAGATGTGCCCCCCTCTGCCGCCCCCTTCCCCAGGACACTCCCAGAATAACTTCTCACATTTTTCAGGTTGGGGGGCCTGAGTCTCCCCATCTCTGGGCAGGAGCAGGCAGCGAGAAGGGTGCCCCCCAAGTTGACCCACCCCCAATATCTCTGCACCCCACGGCATAAGGGGCTTCTCTGTCTCTCCAGCTTGATTTTTTGGGGGGTGGGGCAGCATTTGGGGTGTGGCGGGAGCAGAGGGAGGGTTGTCACTCTGGATTTTCTTTGGGAAGTGCCTGTGTTTTCTTCTCACAAGCCTAACACCCTCCCTCCTTGTTTCTCCATAGCTTTTCTTTCTCGTCCACCCCCAGTGAAGATTGACCCGGGCTCTATGTACCCCATGGCCATGAGCAGTGACAGCGAGGACAGTGCCTCCGAGAGCGGCCCAGCCCCGTTCCAGGACCTCCAGAGGGAGTGAGTGTCCTTGTTATTTCAGCAACGCCTTTGATCCTTTCTCTCTTAGTCTCCTCCTAAACAAACTGTCCAGCATCCAGCTGGATAAACACACAACGTGATGGGTGAGCAATGGGCTGATGGGTTGGGCTCAGAGGGTCACAGTGACTGGAGTTCTATCAAACTGGTGACCAGTCCCTAGCGGGGTTCCAGAGGGATCCATCTCAGGGCCAGGGCTCTTAAATATCTTCGTAAATGACCTGGATGCAGGACTTGAAGGTTTAATAACCAAGTTCACTGATGACACAAAACTAGGCGGAACTGTTTGCATTCTTGTAGGCAAAGAGGCATTGCAGAGGGGTCTGGACAAATTGGAGAGCTGGACAATCACCAACAGCATTAGGACAAGTGCCGGGTTTTGCACCTGGGACAAGGCAGCCCTGGGCGTCCCCACAGCTTGGGGAGCACGAGTCTGGAGAGCAGCCCTGTGGGAAGGGATCTGGGGGTTCCGGCTGATGGCAACTTGAACATGAATAGTAGTGCCGTGGCAGCCAATAAGTAAGCCATGTCCTGGGGTGCATCCAGCATTGCATTGCCAGCTGGGAGAGGAGGGGATTGTCCCACTCTGCTCTGCACTGGGGAGGCCCCACCTTGAGCACTGGGGGCAGTTCTGGCATCACAGGGTAAAAAAGGATCCAAAACTGCTGGAGAGTGTCCAGAGGAGGGCACAAAGTTGGGGAAGGGTTTGGAGGGGAAGTGTGTGAGGAGAGGCTGAAGTCACTGGGTCTGTTCAGCTGGAGAGGAGGAGACTGAGGGGAGACCTCATCGTGCTCTGCAGCTTCCTCAGGAGGAGCAGGTGATGAGCTCTTCTCTCTGGTGACCAATGACAGGAGCCGAGGGAATGGCAGGAAGATGGGCCAAGGGAGGGTTGGGTTGGACATGAGGAGAAGGGTGGTGGAGCCCTGGAACAGCTCCCCAGGGAAGCAGTCACAGCCTGACAATATTCCAGAAGCGTTTGGCCAAGGCCCTCAGCCCCACGGTGTGAATGTTGGAGTTGTCTTGTGCAGGGACAGGAGTTGGACTCGACAGTCGTGGGCCCCTTCCAACTTAGGTCATTCTGGGATTCTGTAGTACTGGTATGTCCCCCCACCCTGTAGCCCCTGTGTCCCCCTGGGGTGTCGGTGAGTGGGGACCATCTCCATCCCTCCCTCCTCATGGCAGGCCGGCGGTGAGGAGCCAGCGAGCCGAATCCCCTGACCTGAAGAAGCGGCGCATCCACCAGTGCGACTTTGAAGGTTGCAATAAGGTCTACACCAAAAGCTCCCACCTCAAAGCCCACCGGCGGATACACACAGGTAGGTGCCAGCACCGTGCACACCCCTGCCTGGGAGGGCCAGGATCAGTGCCCCTGGCTCCCAGGGAATGGGCTGGGGGGGAGATGGTGGCCCATACCTGGGCTCAGAGGGGTCTTTGGGGGTACTGACACCCTGTGCAAGGTCTGGGGAGGTCCTTTAGGGGCTTGGCGAGGCTCTTTGGGAGTGCTGGCACCCTCTGCAAAACATAGGGGGGATCTTGAGGAGCTGGGGTGTGGCTTTAGGAGTTTTGGGACCTTTTGCCAGAGACTGAGGAGTCCCTCTGGGGGCTTGAGGTGCTGACACACAATATCAGGGTTAGGAGTGTCCCTCTGGAGGCTCGAGGAGCTCTTTGGGGATGCTGACACCTGGTGTTCGAGCTGAGGAGTGACCTCTGGGGATTGGGGATCTCTCTGGGGGCACTGGCACCCAGAGTCAGTGTGGGCATTGAGCCCTTTAGGGACTCGGGGTGCTGGCACCTGGGGTGCCCTCTGGGGGCTCAGGGTGCTCTTCGAGGTCCCTGGCACCCAGTGTCAGGGCTGGGGGCTGCCCCTGGGGCCCCAGGGTGTTGGCATCCTGGGCTTGGGATGCCCTTTGAGGGGTTGGAGTGCCCTTTGGGGGTTTGGGGTGCTGGCATGTAGGGCTGGGGGGAGCCCTTGGGGTGCTGTCACTCAGTGTCACTGGTGGGGAGAGCCCTTAGGGGGCTTGGGACGCTGGCACCCAGTGTCAGGGCTGTGGGGTGCATGCAGGGGGCTTTGGGAGCTCTGTGGGGGTTCTGGCACCTTCTGCCAGGGTTCAGGGTGGCCCCCTTTGAGGGGCACTCAGGCTCTGAGCTGGCCCTGTGTGGGTGCCACTACCCAAACCTGTGCCCTGGGGCCCCTCCTGCCACCCACCCCCAAGTCTGATTATGGAGTACTCCCTCGGATGGCCCTGATGGGGCCCAGCCCCAGCACCCTGGGCTGCACCCCCTGCCAGGGATGACTCCTGATGCCCCCTTTGTGTGCTGGGCACCCCCCATGCTGGGCACCCTGGGGTCCTGCGGGGGCTGTGCCACAGGTGCCGCTGTGTCAGGCCCTGGGGAGCACGTTTCATGCTGCCACCTCGGTCGCACCTGGGAGGGAACTGGGGGCAGTGGGCACCCCACTCTGCCCGTGCCTGGCGCTGCTGTGGTGAACCCTGTGGACTGCTCTTTGCTGGCCCCAGGGTGGCGGTGAGCAGGCAGTGCTGCAGTGAAGGGGTGTGAACCCCAAAACCCCACCCCTGGTCTCACTGGCAGCGAGGGCTGTGCCTCAGAGCAGCTCTTGTGCACCCAGTGGCGCCAGGGGACTGCGCTGGGAGAGCAAGGAGAGGTTTCCGTGCTGTGGTGATCTTGCTGCAGCCCAGAAACCCTGGAACCTGGCCCACCTTTGTGGGGCCGTTTTTGCAGTGCTGACCCCTTGACAGCTCCTTGAAAAGAAGGTTGTGGTGAGGTGGGTGCTGGTCTCTCCTCCCAAGTGACAGGCGATATGGTGAGAGGAAATGGCCTCAAGTTGCACCAGGGGAGATTTAGATCGGATATCAGGGAAAATTGCTTCACCAAAAGGATTCTCGGGCACTGGGACGGCTGCTCAGGGAGGTGGTGGAGTCCCCATCCCTGGAGAGGTTTAAAGGGTGTTTAAAAGATGTTTAGATGATAGGTGGATGAGGTACTCAGGGATCTGGGTTAGTGGTAGACAGTGTGGGCAGCAGGACCAGGGCAGGGATTATGCCCCTGCACTCAGCCCTGGTGAGGTCACACCTCGAGTACTGGGTTCAGTTTTGGGCCCCTCAATACGAGAAGGACCTTGAGGGGCTGGAGCACATTCAGAGAAGGGAAAATTGCTGAGGAAGGGTCTGGAGCCCAGGGCTTCTGGGAGTGGCTGAGGAACCTGGGGCTGTTCAGCCTGGAGAAGAGGAGGCTGAGGGGAGACCTCATCACTCTCTGCAGCTCCTGGAAAGGAGTTTGAGGTAAGGTGGATGCTGGGCTCTTCTCCCAAGGAACAAGTGATAGGATGAGAGGAAATGGCCTCAAGTTGTGCCAGGGGAGGTTTAGATTGGTTATCAGGGAAAACCTCTTTGCTGAAGGGGTTCCCAGGCACTGGCAGAGGCTACCCAGGGAAGGTGGTGGAGTCCCCATCCCCAGAGGGGTTTAAAAGCAAGGCAGGTGAGGTGCTCAAGGATCTGGTTTAATAGTGAGCAGAGACGTTTGGACTCAATGATCTCAAAAGTCTCTTCCAACAGAAGGATTCTCTAATTCCTTGGTTCTCTCTGCTCCCCTGGCACAGGCGAAAAGCCCTACAAATGCACCTGGGAAGGCTGTACCTGGAAGTTTGCCCGCTCTGATGAGTTGACCCGGCACTTCCGCAAGCACACGGGCATCAAGCCCTTCCGCTGCTCGGACTGCGACCGCAGCTTCTCCCGCTCCGACCACCTGGCCCTTCATCGCCGGCGGCACATCATGATGTGAGAAGCCACGGCGCCTGCCTGGCATGGAGGGGACAGCAGGAAACGAGGGGGCATCCCCCCTGCTCCTTCGTGCGTGGTGGACGGACTGTGGGAGCGGAGAGACTGAGCTTTGCACGCGCCCGCGCCCCGTGGCTGCTCCAGGAGCCCCACCGGCACAAGATGTAAAAAGATGGATTCTGGAATTGATCCTTCTTCTCCCTTCCTCCCACTTCTTGTTCTTTCCTGGGCTACTTCTCCCCGTTCACAACGTATGGAGGCTTCTCCTTGAATTCTGACCCAGGATTCACCCAGCAGCAGACTCTGGACCTGAAGTCTGCGTCTTCAGCCTCCACCTCCTGTGCTCGGTGTCCACTGCCCCCTCCCATTCCCTATGGGCAGAATCTGGAGTCACAGCCAGGACAGGAGCAGGAGGGCTCTTCCAACACCCCCATGCAATAGCTGTCAATCTCTTCCCTCTCCAGAGAGCTGCTGCCTCTCAGTCCCCGTGGGAGAAGAACCTTGGTTCATCACCTCCCTCTGCATCCCACGGTCTGGGAGGTGCTGGGGGCACCCAGGGCGGCCAGGAAAAAGAAAAAGCAAGAAGGAGGAGGGTGAAAACCAACAACCCAAGAGCATCCCACAAACAAGACCACCACCACCACTGAAAAAAAGGGAAACTTTGCGGAACGCGGAACTGTGATTTTATGGAATTTTAAGGGGGGGGTGGGATGGGATGGGATGGGGTGGACAGGGGCCACCAGTTCTCGGGGTTTTTTGAAGACTGGGTGCAATTGAACCATTTCTAAGTTAAAAAGGTGACTTTGGCCACACACTTTTCTTCTTAGTTGTAATTACTGGCTTTGTGGGTGACCCCCCATGGCCCTCCAGTTGCTGCCCCAGTCTCATGGCGGAAGGGGACCAGGATTTGAGGTTGGAGCCTTGGGGCTGTTGAGTGTTGGGAGGGAAATAGGAGGCTGTGACACCTTCTGCCCCCCACCATACCAAGACCTGTGGGGCTGATTGGGTGGGGGGCATCTTTGTGAAAGGTCTCTTTGAGCTGTGCCTTGTGCTTAGAGGGATGCTGGGCTTCTTGGGGAGGGGGGAACCAGTGCAGGGAGGGCCTGGGTTGGTGGGGCAGAGACCCTCAGCCTCTGAAAATTACTCTGGCAGATGTTTGGGATACTACTGTTGCTCTCTGCTTTCCATCTGTTCTGCAGAGGGACCTGGACAGGCTGGATCCATGGGCCCAGGCTCTGCAGAGGGACCTGGATGGGTTGGATCCGTGGGCTCAGGCCAGTTACAGGAGGTGCAACAATGCCAAGTGCCAGGTCCTGCACTTGGGACACAACAACCTGGTGCAGCACTCCAGGCTTGGGGAAGAGTGGCTGGAGAGCTGCCCTGGGGAGAAGGACCTGGGGCTGTTGGTCGACAGCAGCTGAACACGAGCCAGCAGTGGCCCAGGTGCGCAAGAAGGCCAGCAGCATCCTGGTTTGGATCAGCCATGGTGTGGCAGCAGGTGTAGGGAAGGGATTGTGCCCCTATGCTTCGTGCTGGTGAGGCCACACCTTGAATCCTGGGGTCAGTTTTGGGCCCCTCAGTACAAGAATGACCTTGAAGGGCTGGAGTGCATCCGGAGAAAGGAACAGAGCTGGGGAAGGGTCTGGATCTCGGGGTCAGCACTGCTGATGGCCCTGTGGGACACCTGCAGCCTAGGCTGAGCAAAACGACCCTCCTTGGCTTAATAATCCCTTTCCCAGGAACTGAAGCAGCTTTTCCTTCCCTTTAAACATCTCCAGCAGAACACTCGCTGGCACCTTCTCCTACTTCTGGGTTCAGCAGCGACTTTTGCCATGAAGGGGTCTCCCCTCGAGGTCAGCCCCTCATCCACAACTGCAGTGGCCTCAGCCAACCTCTGCGCATACCGAAGACAAAGGGGAATGAGAAACCCCTCTGAGGTGACAATGAAGGGGGCTGGCGGTCCCTACCACACCCTGGGCAGGGGGAAGTGCCCCCCAACACCCTCTCCTGCTGCCGTGGCTCCTGCTGCCATCCACTGGGTCACTACCTTGTTAAAAATGATTTCTTTTGAAGGCAAAAATGAGTTTTTACACACAAAAATGACTTTTTGAAGGCAAAAATGACTTTTAAAGCAGCTCAGCTGAGTATCCCCCAGATAACGGGGAGCAGATGATCTTTAAGGTCCCTTCCAACCCCTACCATTCTTGAAATCTTGGCTTTTGGAATCCAAACCCTGAACTGTTTCTGCCCAGGTCTGAACTGGATCTTGTGAGGAGGCTGTGCTGGCAACCATGGTGTGAGGCTTTGCAAGGGGAGGTGTGGAAACCCTTGTGCGCAGGTGGCAAAGTGTTGGTGAAGCTGAGGTGTTGGTTCCCCAGGAAAAGCATCTTAGAATCATAGAATCTCTTGGTTGGAAAAGACCTTTGAGATCATCCAGTCCAACTGTTCCTGTTCACTACCAAACCAGATCCCTAAGCACCTCGTCTGCCCAGCTTTTAAACCCCTCCAGGGATGGGGACTCCGCCACCTCTCTGGGCAGCAGTTCCAGGGCCTGAGAACCCTTTCAGGGCAGAAATATTTCCTGATATCCAAACTAAACCTCCCCTGGCACAACTTGAGGCCCTTTCCTCTCATCACTTGTCACTTGGGAGAAGGGACCAGCAACCACCTGGCTCCAGCCTCCTTTCCAGGAGCTGCAGAGAGCGATGAGGTCTCCCCTCAGCCTCCTCTTCTCCAGGCTAAACAGCCCCAGGTACCTCAGCTGCTCCCAGAGCCCCCGTTCTCCAGACCCTTCCCCAGCTCTGTTCCCTTCTCCTCATGCACTCCAGCCCCTCAAGGTCTTTCTTGTAGTGAGGGGCCACAACTGATGCCAGGATTCAAGGTGTGGCCTCACCAGTGCCGAGTGCAGGGGGACAATCCCTTCCCTGCTCCTGCAGGCCATGAAGTGCGTGACGACCCCTCTGCTGTGAAGGTGACCTGGAAGCCCTTGGCTTCAGCTCCACAGCATCTTGCATGGCCAGACTTGTGGCTGCTGGGGAGCAGCCACCAGGCTGAGAGGGAACCCCAGCCCTGCAGGGCTCAGCCTCAACGACTCCCGAACCCAGCTGCTTGTTTCCTCTCCCAAACTGTCAAAGAAAGCCAGAGAAAGTACTGTGTCCTCATGGTGGTGGTGATGGTGGCTGGGGCAGAGCTGGGGCTGCTTCCCAGAAGGTGCTGAGATCTGGTGGGGGTGAAACTTGCTGCACTGATGATGGAGACAGCTCCACTTGCAGCCAGGTGGCAGGTGGCACCCTTGTGTCCCCGTGTCACCTCTCCCAGCTGTAGCTTTGTCAGACCCTCAGAGAAGAAAGCTGTGTCAACTGTTTTTCTGAGGTGACAGGGATGGTTTCCCCATGATGGCAGAAACATGGGTTCGGGGCAAAGTGCCTTTTCCCCTATTTTTCCCCTACACAGCCCCACTCCCCATTCTCCTGACAGTGGGTGCAATGTGGGGATCCTGTGGGGTGACAGATGCTTGCTGGGGCTGCAAGGAGAAGGAGGAGGAGGACCCAGACCTGCTCCAGCTCTGCACCAAAGGGCTCTGGGTGTTGCAATGTCTCCGTGCTGAGAAGCTGCTGCCACTGGGCCTGGCAGCCATAAATATTTACCCTGGTGATAGGGTGGGACGGGATGGGATGGGATGGAGGTGCCTGGCGTGTCTCTGCAGGCAGTGCCCTCCCTGATTCTTGCAGAGCTGCTTCCTCCAGCCTGTCGTGGACTGGAGACACCGTGCAATATCTGGGGCGATGCTTTTGGCATCCTGGTCTGTGTAGCCAGCTGGGGCAGGAAGGGATGGTCCCCCTGGGCTCGGCGCTGGTGAGGTTGCACCTGAAATCCTGTATTCAGTTTTGAGCCCCTCACTCCAAGAAAGGGGCTGGAGAGCGTCCAGAGGAGGGAACAGAGCTGAGGAAGAGTCTGGAGCCCAGGGGTTCTGGGAGCAGCTGAGGGACCTGGGGCTTTTTAGTCTGGAGAAGAGGAGGCTGAGGGGAGACCTCATTCTGCTGTGCATCATATTCACCAGGGCAGGAGGAGGAGCAGGTGCTGAGCTCTTCTCTCTGGTGAATGACAAGACCCAAGGGACTGGCAGGAAGATGTGCCAGGGGAGGGTTGGGTTGGACATCAGGAGAAGGTTCTTCCCCCAGAGGGTGTTGGAGCCCTGAAACATCTTCCCAGGGAAGCAGTCACAGCCTGACAATATTCCAGAAGCCTTTGGCCAAGGCACTCAGCCCCATGGTGTGAATATTGGGGTTGTCCTGTGCAGGGACAAGAGCTGGACTCGATGGTCCTCGTGGGTCCCTTCTAATTGAAGACATTCTGTGTGATCCTGTAAAGGTTTCTCCAGTTTCTCATCCCTTTCCAGGTCCCAGCTTGCGCCAGGCAGGGGGTGCTGGGGGCCTCTTGTCCCTGCCAGCCCAGCACTGCTCAGACTGGTTTGGCAAGTGGATGGGGTGGCCGCTTCTCCTTTGAAGGACTCCCAGGAAGGATTTGATGGCTGGAAAAACCTCCCGAGGAAGAGAAAGGAAAAGACAAAACCAGGTGGTTTTGGGTTTCGGTGGGGGAGGCGAGGAGGGGAGTTGCTCCGGCAGCTTTGTCATGCCTTTGTCTGCTGGTGGTGGTGAAATACAACCCAGGGGGTTGGGGGGGCGGGGTGGTGTCCTCCTTCCCTGGCCAGCGTGTCTCCGAGGCTCCCAACCAGCACTGAGGCTGAACCAGGAGCTCCTGGCCCAAATCTGGTGTGGCCGCACCCCAGGGAGGCCGATTTGGGAAAGACCTGGGGGATGTCCACCACAGCACAGCAAGAGGTGGGTGGTCCTGCCAGCGCTCTGGGGGCGAATGGGTGAATTTGAGGGCTTCAACAGAGAGAGAAAAAGCTGCTGCGGGAGGAAAACATGGCCTAGCAACCCCCCAGCCAGGGTCTGACCCCCCTTCCCCTGAGCCACGTGCCTTCTTGATTCAGTTTCTGGATCCAGCACCTGTAAAGAATCTTGAGGCCCCAACACTACTTGTTGTGCCAGAGCATCCTGTTGGATTTGCATCAGCACATCCACCTTGTTCCCAGGCAATTCCCTGTTGGATGGAGGTGGTTGTCCTGGAGGTACTTGTGGCTGAGATGATGCTGGAGGAGGTTACTTCTTTAGTTCAGTAAGGGCCTTCGCTACATCTTGCATCCGTCGGGTCCTTGTTCCAGTCAAGTCCAAGTTTATGGGATTTATCAGGCACCCGTGATCCAGGGACACCATCCTCTGTCTTGTTCCCATTCCTGAGATGGAAACTCAGGAATAGTTCCTTGTTATCCTTTTTTTGAGGAATTTTTCAGTCCTTATTAAATTTTGATTCAGGATTGTGACAAAGTCCTTCAAAGTCCTTAAGGACATGTAAGGTGGGTGGATCACTTTTTAGGAGGTGAAGATCTTCTGTGTGGGGACTTTGAATGACTGTTTCTTCTAGGTAAGATCTAGGTGATGTTCTTGATCTTTTCCTTGGTCTGTGGCTGTGTTCAGGTAAGGCTGAAAGAATGGGTGCATTCAATGGTCTACTTGCAGCAGGAGCTCTAACCCAGGTTCCATAGAATATTATAAATTTAATAACACAATTGTCCCCAATAATAAATAATAAATGGGACCAAAATTGTCTCCTGGGTCTAATACCTAAGCTTGCACCTGAATGTCAAATAAGTTCAGCAGACAGACTTCCATCAGGTATTAACTCTAGGATTTTCCACGGTTCTTATGTTCATAATAACGCACCAGAGTGTTCCTCAAGGCTGTAGATGAGGAGTGTGATGTGTCAGGAACAGAGTGGGCAGCAGGAGCAGGGAAGGGATTGCCCCCCTGCACTCCGTGTTGGTGAGGCCACACCTCGAATCCTGGGTTCCGTTTTGGGACCCGAAATACAAGAAAGACCTTGAGGGGCTGGAGCGCATCTGGAGAAGGCAAAAGAGCTGGGTAAAGGGTCTGGAGAAGAAGTCCTATGAGGGGCGGCTGAGAGACCTGGTGCTGTTCAGCCTGGAAGAAGAGGAGGCTGAGGGGAGACCTCATCACTCTCTGCAGCTCCCGGAAAGGAGGTTGGAGCCAGGTGGTTGCTGTTCTCTTCTCCCAAGTGACAAGTGAAAAGATGAGAGGAAAAACCTCAAGTTGTGCAAGGAGAGGTTTAGATTGGATATCAGGGAAAATTCCTTCCCTGAAAGGTTTTTCAGGCCCTGGAACTGCTGCCCAGGGAGGTGGTGGAGTTCCCGTCCCTCGAGGGGTTTCAAAGGCAGGCAGATGAGGTGCTCAGGGATTTGGTTTAGCAGTGGACAGGGACGGTTGGACTCGATGGTCTCAAAGCGATTCTATGCCTGTCTGGCTGCTTTCCTTGATGAGCTCCAGTCACTGTTACCGGCTCCTCCAGATGGTGCTGCAGAACCAGCTCCACCTGTGCTTTTGTGTGGTGCAACTCAGCCGCCTGTGTCCCTCGCACCCCGAGACCCCCAGCTCCAGCATCAACCTTTTGTGGCGTGGCAGGTTTCAGTGTCCCTGCATGGTCTGCAAGGCTTGGTGTAGATGTTCCTTGTCTCCCTGGCATCACCTAGGAGTCCATTCTGTCCATTGTATCAGCTCCAGCAGCAGAGTGGCTTCCCTGGAGAATAAAGCCCTGCAGGGAAGGTGTCCCTGAGCCGTTTCTGCTTGTTTGCTTTTCCACATTTCTGGCTGTCCTGTCTCCCCACCACAAGAGCTGAGATTTCTCTTGTTCAGTAGGAGCAGCACCTTGGGAGGGCCTGGATGTTAGTCCGAAGTCTTGCATCAATAGAAACCGTTTGTATTTGTTGCATTTGTTTGCATTTCCTCTGCCGGAAGCCGGGGCTGTAGCCGGGGCTGTTAAACCTGACCCATCCCTTGCCCACACTGCGTTCCTTGTGTTTATTTATGGCCTCATCCTGCCCAGGGCAAAACTTTCTCACAGCTGCAGGATGTTTTATGCCAGCTCTGTAGCCCTGGTGCCCTCGGGGAAGGTGTTTCCCAGGAGGTGTTTTGGAGCCATCACTCTTCTCCTTGCTCTCTGGGTTGTTCAGTGCCTTCAGATGATGTTTTTTGGACACTGGCTTGGATATGGCACGAGGAATGCGAACTGTGAGGCACCAAAACTCATTGGCTGTGGCTCGTGGTACCCTGTGTGTGTGGCTTGTGTGAAGTTCCCGTGGTCACTCCAAGTTCACTGGGATTGCAGCAGTCCCATGGGAATAGGCTTTCCCCTTCCCTATGGCCAGGGTGGGCAAAGCAGACTTAGCCTCCCCTTCCAGCCTGTTTCCATGGTTCCTGCATTCCCTGAAAGTGCTGGGGGTGTCCCAGGAGGGGGTGACAGCAGCAGCTCCCCCGTGGGATCCTGCTCCGGGGGCACCAGGGGGTGGGAAGTGAGGTCTCAGGGTGGATTTGGTGTGGATGACCAAGGAGAGGAGAAGACGCTACAGCCGGGCTCTTACTTAGCCTGACACGGTAAAGCTCCTCGGAAAGATGCTGGGGGAGCTGAATATGGAGGAAAACTGGCTTGCTTTTTTTTTTCCCCAAAAAAGTGATTTTCAGTCCCCTGTTGCTCTGACTTTTTCCAGCCCTTTTTCCCCCCTCCCCCCCCCCCCCCCGCCTGAAAAAGAGAATCCCAAAGACAGTTGCTCAATTTCTCTGTAGGAGCCGATCTGGATCGCGCTGTGTCCTCCTCCCTGTACCTGTTAACTTTGCCTTTGTTGTTGTGTTTGGGTTTTGTGCCCAGACCCCACCCCCCAGACCCCTGCCAAGTTTTATTCCTTTTCCCCTTAACTATTTTTTATTCTTCCTTTTTTCTCCCCTGGGAATGTGAAGTGTGAGCAAGCAGGGATCTCCTTGTCTCTAAAAATCAGGTTTTGTGCATAATCCAATGGCGTTTTCTAATGAAAAAAATTGCTCTTAAAAACACAATTAAATCCCTTATTTCAGCACAAGGGACTTGATTTGGGTGATAATTGGAGATCGTGACCTCCCTGTGAGTATTCCTGGGCCTTTCCCAGCCCAACTAGAGCTCTGGGGTTGGGGTCCCACTGGTGAGACCGTGTCCCTCCGTCCCGGTGAGCACCACATGGGTGGCTGATGGTGAGGACCCTGGCTGATGGTGAGGATCCCGGCCACCCGCTTGCTCCCACCACCTTTTATCTGCTGTGGCCCTTGGTGCTGCTGGCGGGGCTATCGGCAGGAGTCTGATTGGTTCCTCCTGTCCTCACCACCGCTTCCAGGTTGGCGTTCCTCCTCCTGCCACCCAGGTAAAGCCTTCCCGTAACCTGGCCTCCCAGGATTAGCAACTCCTCCAGCTCGCCTCTCCCTTCAGGGTTTTTTTTTCCTCCTCCCTTTCCCCTCCCCTTCCTTTTATTTTTCCCCCTCATTTTTTTTTCCTTCCCATTTTTAAGTATTATTTCTAAATAAGGGGTTTTCGGTGTGAGGGGCGCGGGAGGAATGAGCAGTGGGCTGCTGCTGCGCACCCCGCTCCCCGAGGACGCCGCGGCGTTTGCGCCACTGAAACCCATCATCATGTCTGGGGAACCCAACGAAGACACCCCTGTCTTTGAGGACATCAAGCCCCCTGTCCGACCCCTGGACAACCCTCCCGACCTGGTGCAGGTAAGGTGGAGGCCGGCAATTCACCGTGGGCAGCAGGAAGGGAGCAGCGTCGCTTGCTCAGGTGCACGGAGGCTCCTGAAGCCTCCTGCAAACACCACGGATTTGGACTTAATTCTGTGCCATTTTGCCCCTCTTGGCTCAAAGTCCTCCACTGCTTTGTACTCTTGTGCTTCTCCCTCCGCTTGATTTTTCTGTTGGGTGTGTTTGGTTTCATTTTTTTGCTCTCCTGCCTTTATTCTGTCTCCAGTTTCGAGGCAGAACTGGGGTTTTACTCCTTTCCCCTAGCCGGGGCTTGGCCCCTCTCCCTTGGTCCTGGCAGGTGAGGGGATGCCAAGGGCTCCGTGCTGCCACCAGCTAGCTGGGAAAGATGTGGGCTACAGGATTGCTGAGTTTGTGTGAGATTGGGGGGGGGGGTAATGGGAGCTTATTTTCTATTTTATTTTCCTATATTTATTTTTTCTGCCCTCACGCCGGGGAAGCAATGCTTCTTGACGTTCCCCAGCAGTGTTCCCCCTGTGTGCGCCGAGATAAGCGGCTTCGGGGCATTGCTGCTCGCCCACCCTTCTTGCTCGCCCACCCTTCTTACTCGCCACCCCTGTACTGGACCATGGCAGAAGCAAGTTGAAGCTCTTCTCCCTGTCCCAAGCAAGGGAACAAGGCCCCTCACTGGTGATTTGGGTGATGAACCTCTTGTCCCACCATGAAGAACCTTCAGCCGCTCTTCTGCATGGGAAAGTCAGGGAGCCAATCCTGTCCCCACCCTGCTGCCCTGGCTTCAGCCCTCTTTGCCCATGGAGGAATGGGGCAAGCTGGGGTGCGGGGTGCCCGGCAGCGCCTGCAGCTAATGATTAACGCCATGCTCCGTGTCCCCCGCGCCATTTTGAGTGGGGTGGAAAGGTGGCTCTGGGCCCTTGCTCCGTGTCTGCCCTGTGGACACCCCCTCATCCTGGCTGCTGCTCCCACAAGGACCCCCAGGAGAGCATCCCCATGGTGGGCAGCTGTGTTTCAATGTGAGGCACGTGTTGGGGCTGTGAATCTGCTCCCCTCATCTCTGCTACTCCTCCCACCTGGACCACCAGGAGAGATTCCCCGTGGTGGGTGGCTGTGGTTTGGTGTGGGGCGGGGGCTGGGGCTGGGGTTCTGCTCCCCTTGTCCCAGTTCCTGCTCTGACGGGGACCCCCTGGAGAGCATCCCCATGGTGGACAGCTGCGGTTCAGTGTGGGGCAGGGGTTGAGGTTGTGGTTTTGCTCCCCACATTCCCTCTCCCAGTGGCACTGATGCACCCGGGGCCAGTTCTGGGCTCTGTCCTTCAGAGGGAGGTGGTGAGATGAAGGCAGGGTCTCCATGCCCTATTTCCATGTGATGTCCTGGTGAACCGGCACTCACACCACACGAGGGGTGGATGTGGGGGTCAAAATGGGGAGTGAGTGCCATGCAGCACCCTCCTCCATCCCTTGTGATGGTCCCAGCTTGGTGCCTCTCCCCATATCCCTGGGGCTGTTGGAGCCCCTGCCCCTCCGGGCTGGGTTCAGGTGGGTTATTGGAGTCGGAGGACTGGGTGGTGGCTTTTCAGCAAGGTGTGGGTTATCTATGGGGCCTGTCCCCAGTGTGAAAGGGGAGCAGCCCCCTATTTGCTTTGGGGGGAGGGCAAGGTTTGCTTTCTCCCCTTCAGAACTCTGGCTGCTGGGTGGGATTAGGCAGCAGAGCTAGTCCTTTCCACACACCTCGGCCATGACCATGGGGTAGATGGGCAGAGGTGCTTTCTGGCTTTGGCCAGTCCCATGCCACCTCTCATTCTCCTCGTGGGGGACATGGGGATGCAGACCCCACTCACCTTCATCCCACAGCACCATCCTCACTGCCCTTCAAAGGGAAGAGGGGTTTCTCACCCTGTTTTTATCCCTATGGGCAATGCCACCCCACCACTGGATTCCTCTGGCGTGGAGGCAGCTGAAGGTGGTGGCTGATCAGAGATGTCATCTCTTTGCTATAGGACCATCCTATGTCCATGAAGACAATGGGGCTCCTGGGATGGAGGCTGGAAGGCTTTAGGGATGGAGCTCAGTACCGGCTCACCCATGCTCTGGCTATCACCCACTCGGACCCCACAGCCACATCGGGGCTTCTTTACAAATCTACCCAGGGTGAAGGGTTATGGGTGGCAAAACCCTGACATCCCAGGGCTGCACTCCACATCTCCTGTGGAGGAGTTTACCATGTGTCAGTCCCACTTCTCTTAATGAACAACAGAGGCTGTTATCATTGTAGAAAAGATGCTGAGGAAGTTACTGTAGATGAGTGGCTGCACAGCTGGAAACCCTTTGCTCCAGCACAGTGTTATCAGAGCAGTGTGACAGGACTCGGCGGGCTGAGAGCTGGGGTTCAGAGGAGAAGGCTGTGGGGAGAACTTAGAGCAGCCTCCCAGTACTGAAAGGGGCTCCAGGAAAGCTGGGGAGGGGCTCCTGATCAGGGAGTGCAAGGACAGGATGAGGGGGAACAGTTTTCAGCTGCAAGAGGGGAGACTGAGATGAGGTCTTAGGGAGAAACGTTTTACTGTGAGGATGGGGAGGCCCTGGCCCAGGTAGCCCAAAGCAGTGGTGGCTGCCCCATCCCTGGAGGTGTTGAAGGCCAGGTTGGATGGGGCTTTGAGCCCCCTGATGCAGTGGGAGGTGTCTCTGCCCATGGCGGGGGTGGAACTGGATGGGCTTTGATGTCGCTTCCAAACCATTCTATGATTCTTTTTATGATTCCATGAGCTATCCAGTGTCAAATCTCCTAAGCCACCCCATGCCTCCTGAGCCTCCTGGAGCCACCAGTGACCTTATGCCATGGTCTCCTTTGGCTGTAAGCGGTCCTCGGTGGTGCAAACTCGATCCCTGCTCTCTTGTGAGAGCTATTCCACCACACCCAGCTGTGGTGATGGAAAGTGAAATGATGAGAACAGACCCAGGTTTCCAAGATCTTGAAGCTGTTTCTTGAAGGAAGGTTGCCAGCATGGTTGGGAAGGAGACAGCACTTCCCCTGCTCCCTGCCCAATACATGCAGGACAGGACCTGGCTCTTAAGGGGCTTTCCTGAACTTGAGGAGCACGAGGTGCTGGTGAGGTGGAAGGGGCATCCCATGATTGTCTCCGTGATTGGGTTTGCTGCAGTTAAGGTGTGGGGAGAATGGGGGCCATCAGAGATGTCGGCCCTGACACTGCCTGGCAGGTGCAATCACCTGTCTTCCAGGATTCGGGGTAGGCAGTGCCTATCTCAAGGGTTTGTACTGGCCGTGAATTTAGAGCTGCTGTCTGAGGTTGGAGGGTCATGGGCTGGAGGGTTTGCAGCCATGTGAAATGAAGTCAGGACCTGGTGAAGAAGCTGCTGAAAAGAGGGATGGACAAAACCACAGCCTGTTCTCTGGTTTAACACCTTGTATTGGGAGTCTCAAGGGCAGTTGTGTTGAGGCTGGTGAGCACCTAGAGGGGACAGAGGCTCTCATGGGTGACGAGGAAGCCTGGTGAGTGTGGCCAAGGAAAACCCCAAGCCAGCTCCTCCTTAGTTGCCTCCCTGGGTGGGCTGTGCTCCTGCAAGCTGAGAAATGGTAGCAAAGAGTTCCCCTTGTGTCCGCTCAGCCCGGGTCCTGCCCCACAGCTATTTCTCCCCACTTGGCTTGGCACACTTGGCTACCCTACCCCAGGAAAGGGCAGAGGGAGAAACCAGCTCCAACATCTGGGAGGTGCTTGAACAGATCAGATGGGGTCAGGGTGGTGCTATTCCCCAAGAGCTTTTTGTGACACTTCAGATGCTCAGTACCCTGAATGGCATTTCCCAGACCCTTCCGATGGATTGGACCCACGTGTTGTGGTGTTCCTCTAACCATTCGGGAAGGGATTTTGCTTTTGGTATCACAGGAAAAGCTGGACCAAGCATTTTTAGGTGTGTCCCAGCTTTCTGGAGGGGCTTTTCTGCAGGAACCATTTCAATCCTGCTCTGTCCCTGTGGAGTCCTCTGTGCTGTGTCCTGCATCTCATGGGTTTGAGCCCCTTTGATCACATCCTTGCCACTGGGGTGGTGACGAGATGGTGGCCCTCTCTTGGACCAGGGATGGGTTTTCTTGCTCTGTGCTGCTCCAGCATCTCACACAGCCCAGCTGGAACCAGGCTGATGGGTCGTGCTCATATGGATGTGGTTTGCACCAGGACCAGGAACGACTCCTGCTCCACTTTATCAGTAGAGACATACACGTCCACAGCACTGCTGCTGAGGAGCTTCCTTGGACTATTGGGAGTTTCAGGCAATGAATGGATTCAGCTTTTCTGCAAGGAAAATGATTCTGTGAAAGGGGAGACAGGAACTTTGGAGTTTTGCTCTAGGTTGTAATGAGGTGGTGACAGGTTGTTGTTGCTGGGGGTAGCTGAGCCCGGGCATCTTTCCGCAATTTAATGTCAATCCCTTGAGCACTTAGAGGGGACTGAAAATATTTTGTCCACTCCTTGGATCGTAGAACCATGGAATTGTTAAGGTTGGAAAAGGCCTTTCAGCTCATCCAGTCCAACCATCAGCCCAACCCCACTGTGCCTGCCCAACTATATGGTTTTTGAACCCCTCTAGGAAAGGAGAGTCCACCACTGCCACCCAGGGTACTCTCTGCCCATTACACTTGAGAGAAAGAAGGTCATGCTGCCGAATATGTTCCCATGTGCGGGGACACCACGGACATGAGGTCAATGGTGTAGTGCTGGTTTTCAAAGCTGTGCCTTTGCTTGAGGACAGGCTTTGAGCTGGTGGTGATGCAAAGGGAAGGTATTTGCTTGCCTATATCTGCTGGACCGTGACCGTGCAAGGGGGCTACGCAGACTTTGCACAGCCATGTGTCGCGCGAGCCTTGTGCGGTCTTTGATCCTCACCCACCTGTTACTCCATCAGCTGAGCTCAGGCCTCTGCCAGGATCCCACATTTACAACTGGGCAAACAGGCGTGAAAATGGAGTGGGCTGGTGTGATCCACCAAGGATTCAGCCACTTGGGCCCGTCTTCCTCTTTCTGAGCTGCTTGGTCCCCATAATGAGCTTTTGTGGGCAGGACGAAGTCACGGTTCTTCATTCCCTCTTGAGTGGCCAGGAGGTTCTGCCTTCTGGGATCCTCCTGGCTTTCTGAAAGGGTTCAAAACTGTCCATGCATTCCATCAAATGAACAAAATATTGAGCAAAATTCATTTTCAAAGTGTGCCACCAGACTCAAGGGGTGTGCAGAAACAGATTTGCGATACTGAGGCATCAAGTTGAAGGCTGGGCAAGGAGGCAGAGGCTCACTTGATCCCTCTCAGCACAAGTCAGGGTGGTGGGTTGGCAGCGGGTGCTGCTGAACCCCTGGTGGCTTTTGGCTGGAAGGATTTCGGGAGGGATCCTTTTGGGCTGTTTTGCTTTGGAATCAGCTGGTTACTGAAGCTTTCAGGACCAGATTCTGGATTTGCAACTCTGTGGGTTTTCTGTTTGGCAGCTGCCTGCCAGGCCATGGGAAATTAAGATGGAGTCTCCAATAAAGGATGAATTTTTCCCTCTACTCTTACAGGAAGACCATCAGGGACAACTCCCAGGCAGGATGCCCACCCTCCACAGCCCTGGGTCAGGGGGTGATGGGCTCATAGCAGATCAGACCCTGTTGTGGGAGCAGGTCCCGAGTCAGCAGGGTGCTTGCTACCGCTCAGCAGGCTTTGGGTGAAACAGGTGTTACCAGTGAGCCAGAGACCAGGAAATATAGGGGATCTCAGTCTCTGTGTTTGTTATTTCAGTTTTCTTAATCCTTCTAACCCACAGACTTCCCTGTGTTTTGTGCGGGTGCGCACGCAAGCGCTGCGGGAAGCAGATGAGGTGTAGGATGAAATGGCTTGGCTGAACTTTGAGCTGAGTGGAGCACAATGGCTTTGTCCGGGTGGTACAAAGGCCCATTGTTCTGCCTGGGGGAAGTTTGACTTGGCAAGGTGGGGAGTGAGAGAAAGAGACCGAGAAAGAGATTCCAGGTGTGCTGTTCCTTTTCCTACCTCACTGGAACCTGTTTTCCACTTGCTGACACAGCAGAGGTTGTGAATTAGAATCATAGAATTATGGAATGGTTTGGATTGGAAGGGACCTCAAATCCATCCAATTCCAACCCCAAACACCTCCCACTGGATCAGGGGGCTCAGAGCCCCATCCAAACTGGCCTTCAACACCTCCAGGGATGGGGGAGCCACCACTGCTCTGGGCAACCTGGGCCAGGGCCTCCCCACACTCACAGAAAAATATTTCTGCCTAAGATCTCATCTCAATCTCCCCTCTTTCAGATCAAAACTGTTTTCGCTTCTTCTGCAATCCCTGATCAAGAGCCCCAGCTTTCCTGGAGCCCCTTGCAGTACTGGAAGGCTGCTCTAAGGTCTCCCCTCAGCCTTCTCTTCTCCAGGCTGAACAACCCCAACTCTCCCAGCCTGTCCTCATATGGGAGGTTCTCCAGCCCTTTGATCATCTCCACGGCCTCCTCTGGACCTGTTCCAACAATTCCATGCCCTTCTTATGTTGGGGATAGCTGGTAATTGACTGGAAAACATGTTTTTGGGTTGGTTGGGTGTTTTGTGAGTGCTACAAAAGCAGGCATTTATGGGAGGAAACGCAGGGGACTCCGAATCTGTAATAAATGCAGTGGATTTCCCTTTATCGCTCTTCCTGGATGGTCTGTGGGAAGCAAACAGTCATCTGAAGTTACTCAGTAAGGTCTGGGCTTGTGCATTGCTGGCCAGTGCATCATCAACCGTGAATTTTCCCCTCTCAAACCTGTTTGGTCGGCTACGCACGCTATTTTGTTCTCGTTCCCTGGTCCAGTGAGTTCTTTTATCGAACCCGTCCACTGCAAATAATCACACTTATAAGCATCTTGTTAGCTGAGCCACTTGATTAGAATATTTGCTTTTCTTGGGCTCTATTGGTGAATTGCATGAGTCACAGGGTACAGTTGGTGCTCAGGGATTGGATAACCAATGTTTACAATTCAGATGTTCTCAGAACTTGAGCTAGCACAAAAACTCTTAAAAAAAACCCCATGGGCTGTTTACCACATAAAAGAGGCTCAGCCTCTTTCAAGCTCAGGTTGAAACTCAAACAAAGAATCTTTCATTGAATTCAGGAACACTTGGAGAAATCTTTGAAAATGATTATTGCTTAATTTGGTTTTAATGCGATGAGGACCCTCACGTTTGTATCCAGAACAGGATTCACAAGTATTAAATTGTGTTTAATGACCTTGCTTTTTATAGCATTTCCAGTACAAGAGGGAGAAAAGAATTGCAAGGAACTGGTCCCAGTATATCTAGTCTGAAAACAAGGGTATTTATCACTTGCAGGAGAGAAGAATGTGATCCACCCATTATGGGGCTCCACGGAAGCTGGGAACGGGTTCTTGATCAGGAGGTGCACAGATAGGACAAGGGGGAACAGTTTTGAGCTGAAAGAGAGGAGCTATTGAGATGAAATTTTAGGGAGAAATGTTTTGCTGTGAGGGTGCGGAGGCCCTGACCCAGGTTGCCCAGAGACGTGGTGGTTGCCCATCCCTGGAGGTATTCAAGGCCAGGCTGGATGGGGCTTGGAGCCCCCTGATCCAGTGGGAGGTGTCTGGTGTTGGAACTGGATGGGCTTTGTAGTCCCTTTCAACGAGAACCATTCCATGATTCTATGCCAGAATTGAGGACCGAGGGAGATGTTGGAGCAGCTCTGTCTACTGCAGCCCCTTCTGACATGGTGCTGCCCTATGGATTTCCTATGTGTTTCTAGAGCATTCTTCTCTTTGCCTGACAGCAAAGAGTCTCAAAGAGTTTCCTTAAGATCTGTTCCCATTAACTTAAACCCTCTCTTTTCACATTTTCCCTATATAGAAATGAATCACCATTTGCTGTTAATTAAGGGATGTATGGTAATAGCACAGGCCAATAACTGACAATTGACCATTCCCTGAAGGAGACACCTAGTCCTGGTGATGATCCAGCCAGAGCATTTTGGAGTGTGAGTTGTGCCAGCCCCTGGGAAACACGAGGGCTGTGACACTCGTGTCCCAGACGTGATGTCAGTCGGCCTAGATGATGATTTGGAGTTCCCCCAAAAGCACAAAGCAGAACCACAAAATTGTCAGATATTGAGAGTTGCTCAGAATGACAGCATTTTGAACGATCAGTTGTCACTTGGGGACAGGGTTTAGCAGGCACAGTGGGGCTGGGCTGATGGTTGGACTGGGTGGGCTTAGAGGGCTTTTCCAACCTTAATGATTCTATGAGGGACATTTACAGGTCATCCAGTTCCACCCCCTGCCATGGGCAGGGATACCTCCCACTGGATCAGGAGGCTCAAAGCCCCACCCAACCTGGCCTTCAACACCTCCAGGGATGGGGGAGCCACCACTGCTCTGGGCAACCTGGGCCAGGGCCTCCCCACCCTCACAGAAAAACATTTCTCCCCAAGATCTCATCTCAATGTCCCCTCTTTCAGCCAAAAACTGTTCCTCCTCATCCTATCCCTGTACTCCCTGATCAAGAGCCCCTCCCCAGCTTTCCTGGAGCCCCTTTCAGTACTGGGAGGCTGCTCTAAGTTCTCCCCACAGCCTTCTCCTCTCCAAGCTGAACAACCCCAACTCTCTCAGCCTGTCCTTGTACAGGAGGTGCTCCAGCCCTCCAATCATCTCCGTGGTCTCCTCTGGACTCTCTCCAACAGTTCCAGGTCCTTCTTGTGCTGAGGACTCCAGAACTGGATACAAGGCTCCAGGTGATATCTCCTCAGAGTGGAGCAGAGGGGCCGAATCTCCTCCCTCCCCTCTGGTCCCACTGCTTTGGGTGCCCCCTGGATTGCACCAGGTGCTGTGCAAGCTCAGAAGAGAGATGTCTGCCTAAACACCTACACATTCCAACACAATGTTTTCACTTGCCTTGAGGTTTGTTTTGTTTTGTTTTGTTTTGCTAACTGGTTTGGTGAGGAAGTTGAGCGCCACAAGAATGGTGGGATTTACTGTCTTACATGAAACCTGACCTTGCTTTTCCCAGACATGCGTGAGGTATTGGGTCTGCATTGTGTGTTATACTGAGAAGAACAGGTTTTTTTGGCCTGTTTTATCACTTGCTAAATGCCAGGAGGACTTCACAAGCCCCAGCAAGCAGGAGATGACTCACTCTACCTTTGTCAGACCCTGCCCTGGAAATGTGCTGCTTTTCTTTGGGTCGGAAGAGGTGAGGTGATGAGTGTGAGCTTTTAGATGGTTTCAGAGAGGCTAAATGAGTGCCACCATAACCCAGCTGGGGACGCTCCCTATAAGCTCTAACAGCGTCTCCCATGTCACATTCAGGACCCAGGGCATGGATGTGTAACTGGAGGGGAGCTGGAGGACTCAAGGACAAGCCCAGTGTCCTATGGCCATGCCGACAACTGGAAACCAGTGGATAAATTTGTCCAGGTGATCCTGGGAAATGGTGACATCTGAGAGCATCAGTCTTCTGAGACTGAGAGGAGATCATGTGCTGGAGCAGAGGCTGCAAACGAGAAGGAGAAATGGAGCTGTAGGTGGGCCGGCTTCTGGTTGATGATACCAGAAGAGACTGCATGGTTATCCAAATTCAACTTTTGATTCTGTGCGTGTATAAATGAGAGGAGCGCTTGAGTTCCTCCATGTTTTGGTTGGTGCTGAAGTAGCTCCCACCCTCCTGATCTTCTAGGATTTTCATATTTCCAGACAAACCATCAAAATGGCTGTACTAACTCACACCCAAGCCTACCCAGTTCAGCCTCCTGTCTCCAACAGTGAGTGCCCACTTAACTTAATGGAAAATCATAGAATCATAGAATTGATAATGTTGGAAAAGGCCTCTAAGCTCGTTGAGTCCAACTGTCAGCCCAACCCCACTGTGCCTACTAAACCATGTCCCCAAGTGCCATGTCCACACAGCTTTCTGACCTCCTCCAGGGACGGAGACTCCACCACTTCCCTGGGGCAGTCCAGTACTCCACCACTGTTTCAGTAAAGAAGATTTTCCAAATATGCAGTCTAAACCTCCCCCGGTGCATCTTGAGGCCATTTCCACTCGTCTTATCACTTGTTACCTGGGAGAAGAACCCAGCACCCACCTCACTCCAATCTCCTTTCCAGGAGCTGCAGAGAGTGATGAGGTCTCCCCTCAGCCTCCTCTTGTCCAGACTAAACAGCCCCAGGGCTCTCAGTTGCTTCCTATAACCTCCAGTTGGCTTTGATGGGCTTGATCCCAGCCCTTCCTGAGCTAGAGCACCTCAGAAATAGAAAGCACAACTCCCTAAAGTCCTCATGGTCTTCTCTCCCACACTTTGAGAGCTGCGTTCCTGCTGGGATGGAGCAGGGAGCAATCGGTGAGGCAGCTGTCCCTTTTTCCCCACTCGCCCCTGGGCTCCATCCAGTGCCAGGTTGTGCATAGTAGTTCTACCAAAGGGGAAAACACTGCGGAGCTGCTCTAGTGTCAGCCTGCCATCCCCCACCCTCACCTGGAACTGCCCAAGGTCAGATGGGCAGCATGGCCACGGCGTTCAGTGAAGCCTAGGCATTGTGCAGCAGGGCCGAGCTGCCTCCAAGCTCACCGTCTCCAAGGTCTACCCTGTGAGGTATTTTTCAGTCCATTTATGGTTTTATTTTTTGGAAAGGTTTCTGCTTGATCTCTTAAACCCTGCTGGAGCCTGGCTGCTCCACACTGCTCCTCTTCCAGGCACTTGACCTTGGAGTTGGATGAGGTTGATTTTCCTGGTTTCTTTGGCCTTTGAGACTGCTGACTGTAGTGCCATGATTCCTGCGATAAACAACCAAAGTAGATTGCCTTTGAGTGAGTCTTTATCAGTTTTCAGAGGAAAGGAATAGCAAACAGAGTCAGCAAGTCTGCTGGAAATGTTGCTACCTACTGGCTCAGAAACCAGCCTCTGGCAGGAACCTGGAGAAGGGCTGTGTCTTTGTCCTGCTTCAGGAGCTGCTCTTGTAGATGGAAAGGAGTGACAGCTTAAAGGTGGGGAGCCAGTGGGATAGATCACCTCTGGCAGTCTTAGAACCATAGAAAGCCTTGCGTTAGAAGGGATCCACAGGGACTATCGAGTCCAACTCCTGTCCCTGCACAGGACAACCCCAACATTCACACCGTGGGGCTGATGGCTTTGGCCAAAGGCTTCTGGAATATTGTCAGGCTCTGACTACTTCCCTGGGGAGCTGTTCCAGGGCTCCACCACCCTCTGGGGGAAGAACCTTCTCCTGATGTCCAACCCAACCCTCTCCTGGCCCATCTTCCTGCCATTCCCTTGGGTCTACTCCTTGAAATACAGAGAAAGGTTGTACTGACTTCAACTTAGATTCCCACTTCCCATGTGTTCAAAGCTAGAGAAAATGAATCTTGCCCCACTGCATGTACTGCAGACACAGCTGAACGCTTTGATGGAAACCTTGGAGTTGCTCCTAAACTCTTTGAGACAGAGCAAGTAGAGGAGTCCATCCAGGGCCTTCTGCAGCCCAGCACCCACCTACCAGAGCACAGAGCTTGGCTCTGTTGCCAGCAGTGGTACTTTGTTATTCGCAGCAGCCAAATGTTTGGCCCCTTGTGCACTTGAAGAGTCCAGGGGGTTTCTTTGCTAATCCCATTTTGCAGAGAGTTCCAGAAGACTTGAGGAACAAACAGAAAATAACGTCGATCGAGGTCAATATCAAACCCAAATGATCAGAGAAACAAATATTTACTCAGGTCAATATTTAACTAGGAGACAATAAATGCTGATATTGAACCAAATCTGTATATAAATACGGTTTATTTATAACGTGTGTCTTTAAAGGGGCACTGCCAGGTACTTGCCAGGGCTTTTGATTGATGATTGTCCTCCCCATTGTTTGCTGATTCCCTTGGAAGCAGGAGTTGCATGCAGGTACATGTATGAGAAAGAGTTTACTGTGTAATCTCAACACCTGGACAACCGGCACAACCATTGTCCTGCGCACGCCTGTGCGTGGGGAAGGTCCCTCACCCTCAGTACAGGTCCCTCCTTGCACCTGGGTGCCATTCCACAATCCTTGAAGCCCCACGTCACAGGGAAGTGCTGCTGGCTGACCCACATGGGCAACATTCCCATTTTTCATAGAATCATAGAATCATTAAGGTTGGAAAAGACCTATGAGCTCATCCAGCCCAACCACACCATGTTTGCTAACCTGAAGCGCCACACCTACATGGTTTTTGAATGCCTCCAAGGATGGAGATTTCACCACTGCCCTGGGCAGGCTCTGCCAGTGCTTCACAACTCTGTCAGTAAATAAAGTTTCATAATTTCAATCTGAACCTCCCCTGGCACAATTTGAGGCCATTTCCTCTCATCCCATCACTTGTTACTTGGGAGAAGAGACCAGCATCCACCCTGCTCCAGCCTCCTTTCCAGGAGGTACAGAGAGCAATGAGGCAAATACAGGCAAAACAGATATCAACAAAATTTCTGTGAGATTCAAGGTGGCCAAACTGGGATCTTCAGTTTGGGCAGGAAGGGAAAGCCTTTCATACAATAAAATCATAGAATCGTTGAAGTTGGAAAAGACTTCTAAGATCATATGGTCCAACCAAAGGACTCAACTCCCTCAAAGTCATAGTAGCTATTTCAGACACAGAGCTGTAGATAGTGTTGAGGTCTCCCCTCAGCCTCCTCTTCTCCAAGCTAAACAGACCCAGGACTCTCAGCCACTCCCAGAACCCCTTGCTCCAGTCCCTTTTCTTGCACCCCTGTCCCAGAATCTGTTTGCACCAGTGACCTACACAGTGTGGTGGCAGGGACTGCCTGTGAGCAAAAGACCTGGTTGGGAAAGGAGGGAAATGGGCTTGATGACTCCAAGTATTGCAGAGCAAGATGGCCTAGGCAGGGGCCAATGTAGGGCTCCAAGCTGCCAATTTAGATTGGATTTCAGGGAAAACTTCCTTACTGAAATTGTGGTGAAACCCTGGCAGACGCTGCTCAGGGCAGTGGGGGAGTCTCCACCGCTGGAGGGGTTCAAAAAACATGTAGGTGTGGTGCCTCTGGACATGGTTTAGTAGGCATGTTGGTATTGCGAGGATGGTTGGATTGGATGAGCTTGGGGGTCTTTTCTGACTGTAATGATTCCACAAGTCCATTATTCTATGATTTAAGTGCTGAAGAAAGTTCCCCTTTCCCCCCACAACTCTCCCCTCTCCCAAGTTCACCAGCTCATTCCCTGCTTAGCAAATGCTGATTTCTTTCCTTGTATTTGCTGCTGGCTGTGTGGTGTCAACATCTGATGTTTCTACTATGGTTTGTTATTTATCAACTTCAGTTTAGAAAGTGTTTAATCATGGGAAAGACACGTCCCGCCTCCTGCCTCTTCCATCTGCGGAGCCCAGCGCTCTGCTCGCAACACTTGTGTATAATCGCGGGAAAACCAAAGGTTTGGCTCAAGTGCTGGTGGTTTTTTCGGTGCTGTCCCAAGAGATGTTTGTCTTGGACTCCACGTGTATCGATTGATGTCCTGATAATGCCTCACCCTGCCTTTGGCTGTGTCTGAAAGAGAGATAGAGGTCTCCAAGGCAGGAGGTTTAAGTGTGACCAGCAGGGAGAGGGAGGGTCTTCTCCCTCTCTACTCCACTCTCATGAGACCCCACACAGAGCCCTGAGTCTGGTTGTGGAATTCCCAACATAAGAAGGATCTGGAGCTGTTGGAGAGAGTCCGGAGGAGGCCACAGGGATGATCTGAGGGCTGGAGAACCTCCTGTATGAGGACAGGCTGAGAGAGTTGGGGTTGTTCAGCCTGGAGAAGAGAAGGCTGAGGGGAGACCTTAGAGCAGCCTCCCAGCACTGAAAGGGGCTGGAGTGACAGAACGAGTGGGGATGGCTTTAAATTGTAAGGGGGAAAATTTAGATTTGACATTAGGAAGAAATTCTTTACCACGAGGGTGGGGAGGCCCTGGCCCAGGTTGCCCAGTGGTGGCTGCCCCATTCCTGGTGGTGTTCAAGGCCAGGCTGGATGGGGCTTTCAGGTGTCCCTGCCCATGGCAGGGGGGTGGAACTGGATGGGCTTTGAGGTCCTTTCCAATCCAAACCCTTCCATGATTCTATGATTTATGAAAATGATGATGGAAGTGGGAGACTCATCTCAGTGCCCATAATCACGGGAGAATCCACTATGGGCAGAGCTGGGGGAAGCAGGGCTTCATTGTCTTTCTTCATCGAGCGACTGCCTTGCAGGGCTGGGGTTTCACTGATTTCAGAGTGCTGGGTGATCCTTTAGAGGTTGCTGATGTTATCTTGCCTTCCAGGAGACTGCAGTCACCAGGTCTGAGGTTTGGATGGGCTGTTGCTGACTTGCTCCTGCTGGTCCAGTGTCTGGAGTAGACAAAGTGCTCCTTCTAACAAATTTCCTTTTCCTGCTCAGTGTTTTTTGGCTTTTATTTTTTTTCCCCTGGCAGGTTGAAAAGACTCTGTGGTCAGAATAGCTACTATGACTTCAAGGAGGAATACCACTGGAGTTGAGTGCTTTGGTTGGACTGGATGATCTTAGAGATCTTTTCCAACCTTCTCTGATTTTATTTTCCTTTTGCTCATTTTTTGCCTGAGCCAGTGACCCACAATTCCCTTTATGGCCGCAGAAGCCCTTGTCAATGCAGCTGGTGGAGCCTGGGATGTGCCCACCTCCAGACATTATATCTCGTCCTCATCTCCAGTGATTGCAATGATGGCACTACTCATGACCACAGGGTCATTGAACCCACTAAAGACCTAATGGCTTTGCAGTTAGAATGCCCTGGAGGCTTTCTCCATCAAACCACTGTGGGTATCTCTCTTAGAATCATAGAATCATGTAATGGTTTGGGTTGGAAGGGATCTCAAAGCCCATCCAGTTCCATCCCCCTGCCATGTGCAGGGACACCTCCCACTGAATCAGGGGGCTCAAAGCCCTGTCCAACCTGGCCTTGCAATACTGAGATGAACTGAGCTCCCTGTCTGTGTGATAAGTTCAGTCCTTCTGAAAAAGGCAATAGAATTATTAATTCCCTGCCTGTGTCTGGCAGACGGGGGAAAGGGGTGGGCTGAGCATTCCAGGTCATTGCTGCCTCGTGTGAGCCAACTAGAGTGTCCTCAGCTGCTCTCTCCAGAATTGCCCCAGACAGAGCTGCTGCCAGGACCTGCTTGGGGCTGGCCAAGGAGTCTGTAGAGACACAGCGGCTATGAGACTTCCTCCTGGTGGGCCCTGCTTTGCCCTCAGTTGCTTCCTTTGTATTTGGGCTGCTTACCACGGCACCTCTTGAAAGCAGATGGTTGGCAAGAAGAGGATTTTGTTGGAGTCCTGGTGTGGTTGACCCCAAAATGAGGGATACGGAAGCTGGACCACCACCCTTAGGTTCAAACATTACCTGTGAAGGAGCTTGGTAGGTGTTCCTGAAGCTGTTTCTTCCAGTTGATAGGGGTGATGGGACACAGACTTCAACCCCAAACTCCTTGTAACTCTGACTTGCAGATTTCATGTTAAAGCATCTCCTCATGCTTCTAGGCATGAGGACTTCATGGAGACCAGTGGCTTTCTAGGGCTGGCAGCTCTCAGCATCCCCAGGCTGTTTGGTACCCATCCTCTCAAGGCCACAAGGCTCTCTAGCCTATGCCTTGCAGGGTGCATCCTCCGTTTAGATGCAACTCCCAGAATATGTATACCTCAAAAATGGGAAAACAGAGTCCATTGAGTTGGTTTTGCTGTTGTTCTGTGAGAGAATGGGAAGCCTGGGCTGGTTTTGAACCCCTGCTGGTCTGACCAACCTGACAGTGTGTGCGTGACCCAAAACCAGGAGGGCAAGAAAAGGCTTTACCACAACCTTGTTGAACTGGAGAAGTGGTAGAGCTTGGGGTGAGACTTAGTGGTTGTGGAGGAGAAAATAGGCATACTGGAAGCAAGCAGCAGCGCAAGAGGAAGATGTGGAATGAGGATGGGACACAGACTGCCTCTGCATTATGCTGGGGAGGTTGAGATTGGATATTAGGAACAATTTCTTTACTGATAGAGTGGTGAAGCCCTGGCAGAGGCTGCCCAGGGCAGTGGTGGAGTCTCCATGCCCGGAGGGCTTCAAAAACCATGTAGATGTGGTTTTTCAGGACACGGTTTAGTAGGCACGGTTGGTCCTTTCTAACCTTAATGACTCTATGATTCTGTGAGCCCACAGAAGGGAGATCAATGCTGTTCTGGGTTTTGGAGATAATTCTCCCCCTTTACTTGGTGCTGGAGGGCTGTGACCTATTCTGGGCACTGACCTTGCAGAAAGGATCCAGGTCTGAGGGAGAGATGTGAGAAGAGGCCTCAGTGCTCTGTGAATAGATGGGGGAATGGAGGCAGGAGAGTAGAGGCATGCAGGACATTTGCAAACATGCTGTAATGGATATGGGGAATGATAATGAGATTTAAACCATAGAGAATCATTAAGGCTGGAAAAGCCCTCTAAGTTCATCCAGGTCAACTGTCAGCCCAGCCCCTCTGTGCCTGCTAAACCCTGTCCTGAACGACCACATCTACACATTTTTTTTTAACACCTCCAGGGATGGAGACTCCACCACTGCCCTGGGCAGCCTCTGCCAGGGCTTCACCACTCTGTCAGTAAAGAAATGTTTCCTGATATCCAATCTAAGCCTCCCCTGGCACAACTGGAGGCCAGTCCTGGCAAAAGTCTTTTCACCTTGGACTTTGATGAGCACAGGAAGAGGCTTAGCAGAAGGCAAACTTCAGAGAAGGTCCCTGGGAGCCCCACTTCCAGAGGTGACTGGGGTACCTGGTCCTGTCCCTGAAGAGGTGGGATTTCCCCCAAGTTCTCTGAAGGAGCCTGGCAGTGGTGCGATGTTGAGAGCTTCACCTTGGAGAGGCTGGATCTAGCTTGTGGGGCTGCCATAATCCCACGAGGAAACACAGTCCATCTGAGACCTGGTCTCTTGGTCTCTCCTCTCACCTCTGGGCAGGAGAAACATGGAGGTAATCCCTCTGCAGTCTGAGCAGGCAGAGACCCTTCCTGCTCTTCTACTCTTTTTCTGAGCCCAATCTCTCTGAGGAAGAGGTGACTAAGGGGAGACTTCATTGCTCTCCACAGCTCCTGGAAAGGAGGTTGTGGTGTGGTGGGTACTGGGCTCTTCTCCCAGGTAACAAGTGATGGGGTGACAGGACTTGGACCTGTTGGAGTGAGTCCAGAGTTCAGAGATGGCTGGAGAGCTGGTTTTGTACAGCCTGGAGAAGAGAAGGCTGTAGGGATAACTTAGAACAGCCTCCCAGTACTGAAAGGGGCTCCAGAAAAGCTGGGGAGGGGCTCTTGATCAGGGAGTGCAGGGACAGGATGAGGGGGAAGGGTTTTGAGCTGCAAGAGGGGAGATTGAGATGAGATCTGAGGGAGAAATATTTTGCTGTGAGGGTTTTGCCTTGGCCCAGGTTGCCCAGAGCAGTGGTGGCTGCCCCATCCCTGGAGGTGTTGAAGGCCAGGCTGGATGGGGCTTTGAGCCCCCTGATCCAGTGGGAGGTGTCCCTGCCCATGGCAGGGGGGAGAAACTGCGTGGCCCAAACCATGCTATGATTCTGTGAAATGGTCTCAAGTTGCATCAGGGGAGGTTTGGATTGGATATCAGGGAAAATTTCTTTGCTGACAGAGCGGTGAAGCCCTGGCAGAGGCTGCCCAGGGTAGTGGTGGAGTCTCCATCCCTGAAGGGGTTCATAAACTGTGAGACTGTGGCTCTTGGGTACAGGGTTTAGCAGGCAAGGTGGGATTGGGCTGACGGTTGGTCTGGATGAACTTAGAGGTCTTTTGCAACCTCAATGATTCCATGATTCCTGTGGCCTTGGAATCCCCATCCCTGTTTCTGCATGCAAGGCCTGGGTTTGGGAGCTGGTGGGAACTGGGCAGCATCGCCCTGCTCCATGGCGCTGGGGCAGCCTGGCCACATGCTGGGGACAGCCACACTGGGGCATAGCTCCCCCCATAGCTGGACCCACTCCTGGTTGTGATGGGGAGGCAGGAGATGCTCTGGCCTCCTGGTGCCTGGCACCAACAAAACTCACCTGCACCATGCCTGAGAGCCAGGGCTGCCCGCCAGGAGAAGGCGCTGGGAATGGCGATGGGAATATGCCCACATACAGGGTGGGCAGCTGGAGGCCCTGGGAGTTCTGAGGGGCTTGGGATGGGGGATGTGAGGTCCTCCGTGGCTGGGTTGGGTGCGCATACCTGTGAGGGGTGGCCTCTCCACTAACCCAGCCCTATCTATCCCACAGCTGCACCCTATGAGGATGGAACAGCGGATGCCGCCGCTCATTCTTGAGGTGAAGTGCTCTCCTCTTTCTCCCTCTGCATGCTCCTGCCTTGATGGTGAGAGGTGCTGCTAACACCCCTGAGAGACTAATCTGGGGTTCCCTGCCCTGCCCAGCCACAGTGCAGGCCACCTACATCAGCTAGAGAGGACTTTAAAGTCCCTTCTAACCCAAACCACTTTGATTCTATGATTTGCACGTGAAATTAGATCCCTCCCTGCCTTTCTAAAATTCATATCCCTGCCTGGTCACCTGCCACAGGAGCTGGTGGGGGGAGACCTTCCCTTGGGAACTAAAGGTGAGAAAGTTAAATGCCAGAGATAAGGAAAGTATAGAATAAAAGGCACCCACCACCTCCCCCTGCCCCACTCCCGGCAAGTGGGTCGTTCAGTCCCTCAGGTATGTGTGGCATTCGGAGCCGCTGGTACCGCCTGCAGTGAGCTGACTCCCAGGGCAGCAGCAACACCCCAGGCTGGGTGCACGGGGCTGGAGCACGCAGGACTCAGCTCCAAAGCTTTGTGGTGGTTCTCCCTTGGACAGGAGCCCAATCTGGACACTGCAGGGGGGAGCAGGATTCTGGATCAGTCTGTGAGGAATGAGTTCATGGAATCATAGAATCAAAGAATCACAGAATGACTTGAGTTGAAAGGGACCCAAAAGCATCCTAGGATCATAGAATGGTTTGAGTTGGAAGGGACCTTAAAGATCATCCAATTCCAACCCCTCTGCCATGGGCAGTAACACCTCCCACTGGATCAGGGGGCTCAAAGCCCCATCCAGCTCCTATCCCTGCACAGGACAACCCCAGCATTCACACCATGGGGCTGAGGGCCTTGGCCAAAGGCTTCTGGAATATTGTGAGGCTGTGACTGCTTCCCTGGGGAGCTGTTCCAATGCTCCACCACCCTCTGGGGGAAGAACCTTTTCCTGGTGTCCAACCTAACCCTCCCCTGGCCCATCCTCCTGCCATTCTCTCGGATCCTGTAATCGGTGGCCGGAGAGGAGAGCTCAGCGCCTGCTCCTCCTCCTCTCCTTGTAAGGAAGCTGAAGGCTGCAATGAGGTCTCCCCTCAGTCTCCTCCAGGCTGACCAGAGCGTCTCTGATTCTCTTCTTTGCCTTAGCTTTAGGGTGCAGCTGGGCAAGGGTTTCCTCACTGGAACAGGACCTGGGATGTTGCTGGAGACAGCGTGGCCTTGAGCAGAGATTGTTAGATGAGGGTGTGACACTGAGTAAGCTCGTGGTTCCCACACGTAACTTCCTTTAATGAGAGCAGGGACTTTTCAGGGCCTTCTCATTCCATGAGAGTGGATAGGATTTACAGCACGGTGTGTCCACACACGAGCGCAGTGTGGGAAACGTGGTCCCAGCATGGCCTGCTCAGTTCCAGCCCAGCCGCTCTGAGCTTCCACCCACGCAGAAGAGGGTGTGTTTGTGGCATGGACCAGTGTCTGGGTGGACGCCAGCTCACCCATGCGTTGCCCATATGTCTTGCAGAGGTGCAAAGACTCTTTGAAGTCACTGGAAGTGAAGGTGGTATGTTCTGCTGGGAAGGGTGAGGAAATCTCTTGGGTCCCAGCCAGCTTTGTTAAGGGCCATGAAGGTGCGACAAGGATGGGGCCTTGGCCTGGTGACATAGTTTAGAGCTGTAGAACCCTTGGCTGGAGCATGCAGGGTGTGGAGTGAGAGCCGCTCACTCTCCAGAAGCACTGTAGGCTCTGCCAGGGAAACCTGCTGATTTTGCCAGCTCATCTGCATATGAATGAGTCTATGAGGGCTTTGCAATGAGCCTGACACCTGGATAACCACATAATTAAAGGCTGCACCTTTATGGAAGAGCATTAACCCTGGTATCTTTAACCACAAAGAGCAGAACTTGAGTCATCAAATGCCAGTGGCTGAATTTCCTAGCGGATTGCTCAGTCAGGTTGCAGAATTAGTGGGCCTGGATCCAGTGAGATGCTGCATCAGACATGAACCAGGAGGAAGGAAACCTGGCAAGTGGTGACTGTCTGAGCTAAAGGTCCTGTTAGCTGGGAGGACCCAGACTTCTAAAATCACCCCTACAAGATCAGGAACTAAACCAAAGTTTAGGTGAAGGCTGAATCACCTTGCCAAGACAAGACAGTAAGAGTATGCCTGGCTGTTTCCGTTTTAGGCTGAGTCCACTGAATTTGTGGCAAAATCAGTTAAGTTTTTAGGGCTATGGCCCAAAATATTCTCAATTGATTGGAGATACTTCCTAGAATAGTCTCAGTTAATTAAAGATATTTTCCTAGACTAAAAGGGCCTTCATAGTCCTCCCCTTCAAGGAGAGCTGTGAAGACAATCCAAGAGTGGAAGCATGGAGCACCTCTTCTGTGAGGACAGGCTGGGAGAATTGGGGTTGTTCAGCCTGGAGAAGAGAAGGCTATCGGGAGACCTTAGAGCAGCCTCCCAGTACTGAAAGGGGCTCCAGGAAAGCTGGGGAGGGGCTCTTGCTTACCCTTTGTTATCAGTGCAGAGAGGTGAGAGGGAAGCAGGGCAGAGGACAGTGACTCATCCCTGGGGAGTGTGGCTGAGTCAGAGGCTGAAGCACAGTCACCACTGTAACTCCTGGGCCTTTCTTGCTGCTCTCTCAATTTCCTGCTGGCTCGAGTACTTGCTGAACGTTGGGCTCCCACCACCAGCGTGATAAGGTCGCTCTCGTCTTTATTTTTTCGCTACAGGCACGATCTGAAATGGATAAGTACCTTTCAAACGAGGTGCCGCCCATCCCAATGGTACCAGACAAGAAGTACCGCCGGGAGAGTGCCTCCGTGGTGGATGAGTTCTTCTCCACGGAAAAGCCTGCTTCCACGCCCTACAGCGTGAACATCAATGTGATTCTGCAAGACACAACACACCTGCGCACTGGACTTTATCGACCACCCAAGCCCATGGTGCCATTCCCACAGATCAAAACAGAGCCTGGCACCAGCTTCACCCAGCCCTGCTCTTCTGCCCCTGGCTCCACACAGACCCTGCCCGACTTCACCAGTGTCTTCAGCATGCCCCAGTCAGTGGCAGTGAACAACATCTTCATCAAGCAGGAGATGGCCGCTGAGATCCCCTTATCCACCAATCCACAGCCATCCCAGCTTTACCAGATGCCTCTTGGCAATGCAAGTGGTGACATCACCACTCTGACATCCTCTTCCAACAACACCACAGCCATCAACAGTCTCAGTGGTGTCACCATGTCCACGGGTCACACCATGTCCAGCGTGGGCCACAGACCTGTCCATCCGGGAGGGCCAGTCAAGCAGTACCCACCTCTCTCCCAGGGACAGGGAAATTTCAACATCTCAGGGCAGTTCTACGCTGTGCCAGGGGTGAACCTGCCCCCTTCACCCCCCAACTCACAGCCTGGCAGCCCAGAAAATCAACCTGAGCTCATCAACACCATCTCTCCCCCACCATCCTACGAAGCCACATTTGGGCTGAAGTTGGTCCAATCATCCCAGGTCCCCCCTGTCCCCAATGGCCTTGGGACCCTCTCCCAAGGGCACGTTGTCATGCAGCCCCCCAAATACAACAGACGCAACAACCCTGAGCTGGAGAAAAGGAGAATCCATCACTGTGATTACCCAGGTATGTCATGGTTCTTCTACTGGCTTGGCTTTGGGGGAAGGGTGCCTCTTCTTGACACACTGAGGCTGGGGACTGCCTTGGGTTGCTGCAGTTTAATCCACAATACCTTTGTCTGCATGATGAAGGGAGCTGTGGAGCGGGGTGGAGAGACCCAGCGAAGTGGAGTTCCTGCCCACCACCAAGGGTATAGAAGAGATCGAGGGAGGGGATTCTGCCCCTCTATTCCACTCTTGTGAGACCCCACCTGAAGTCCTGTGTCCAATTCTGGAACCTCCAACATAAGAAGGATGTGGAACTGTTGGAATAGGTCCAGAAGAGGGCATAAAGATGATGCGAGGGCTGGAGCCCCTCTGCTATGAGGACAGGCTGAGAGTTGGGGCTGTTCAGCCTGGAGAAGACTGAACAACCTGATCCAGTGCGAGGTGTCCCTGCCCATGGTGGAGGGGAGTTGCAACAGGATGGACTTTAAGGTCTCTCCCAACCCAAACTATTCTATGATTCTATGCCTTCTTTCTCTCCTTCCCTTTCCTCTTTGCACTCTGGTAAAATCAAACCTGACTGTGAGAGACAGGGAGCTCCCGCAAAGCACTAGGATGCTCCCAGAAATCTGCTCCCTTAGCTGCCCGTTTTGGTCTGGTCTTGCCTAACCTTGAGCAGCCACATCTGTCTACAGGTGAAGCCACGCTGGCTTTCTCACTAACCTTTCGTTTCCCACTCTCACAATGACTGGCAAGCCATTGGATTATGTCCTTAAGCAGCTTTTATAGTCGCTCTCTGCTGCTACAGTTCTTTTCTTCTGAAGGGACAGTGGGCTGGATATCTCTGTGTTGTATCCTTACGTGTCTTCATGGCTGCCTCGGGATTGGGTGGGCAGGCATTTCAGGGTCATACTCATCCTGGGGCTCAAGCTGTTCCCTGTGTGTTGCCTCATTGTGGCAGCATGTCCCTCAGAAACCTGTGATGCCTTGGCAAGAGGAAGCCTCGCAGAGTTTCCTGCACCGGACACGGAGAGCTTGGGGAACCCACAGCACCAAACCCTCCTTCATGCTGCATGAGACAGAAGCAATCAGGCACTGAAAAGGCTGCCCAGGGCAGTGGTGGAGTCACCACCCCTTTGAGGGATTTAAAAAAGATAGTTGAGGTGCTCAAGGATCTGGTTTAGTAGTGGACAGGGACGGTTGTATTTGATGATCTCAAAGGTCTTTTCCAACCAAGTGATTCCATGAGTCTGTGTCCCTAGTGAGAAAACCCAGAATGAGGGCTTGGAAACTACCAGTCCTTGTTCAGGGACACACACCTCCCACTTCCCGGGCTGAGCCACAGCCGTGAAGCTGTTGGGGATTAGCAAACCGTGTTCCCGTGGTGGAGGGTGTGAACTGAGGAAAGCTGTTTCCTAACTGACGCCTGCAAGATTGATGTGCTCTTCCCATGGCACAAGAGTTGTTGCAAGAGGTCAGCCCAGAGCCCTGTCTGGCCCAGATCCCGTCTCCAGCAGTGACCTGAGCAAGTGTGTAAGAACAGTACATGTTTAGGGAGAGGTTTCTGTGCTGACACCTTCCCACCCTCTAGCAACCTGCGGATTAGGGGCTTTCTAAGCCAGAAGCTGCAACCATGTTCTCGTGGCTAACAGCTTGCGACAGAGTATTTACCTTCTCCTGAAGGCACTTGTCTGTTCAGCCTGGAGAAGAGGAGACTGAGGGGGGACCTCATCACCATTTACTGCTCCCTCACCAGGGGAGGAGCAGGCACTGAGCTCTTCTCTCTGGTGACCAACAACAGGAGCCGAGGGAATGGCAGGAAGATGTGCCAGGGGAGGGTTGGGTTGGACATCAGGAGAAGGTTCTTCCCCCAGAGGGTGGTGGAGCCCTGGAACAGCTCCCCAGGGAAGCAGTCACAGCCTGACAATATTCCAGAAGCTTTTGGCCAAGGCCCTCATCCCCACGGTGTGAATGTTGGGGTTGTCCTGTGCAGGGACAGGAGTTGGACTTGATGGTCCTTGTGGGTCCATTCCAACTTGAGTCATTTTGTGGTTCTGTGCTGGTGGGAGAGAGATTAAGGGAGCGAGCAGACCACTGCTCTGAAGTGGACCCCTCCACTCTTGTCAGAACAGGTCAGATCAAGGGTCTCCTGCAGGGTGCGTTGCCAAGGCAAAGTGTGCCTGTTTTCAGCAGGATTTTGGCCTGCATAGCAAGAGAGGAACGCAGCCGTGGTTCCAAAAAGTCCCACCTACACCGAATAAACCCTGGGTGGCTTGATAGTCGTGTACGTGCAGAGAGAGAGGGGGCTGCTTCCAGTCCTTCACACTGAAGTTCATCTAGAGATGAAGCCAGTCAGGACTGATGGCAGGGGCAGCAGCTCTTGCTGATATGGTGTATGCGAGGAAGTGACAGGAGGAGTGCCCAGTTCTCACTGGTAACTGGATGAACAGGAGAGACCTGTTTGCAAAGCCCTGGTCCAGGTTTCCAGGTGGTGACCCCCACACATTTTCCTCAAATGAAGCTCTGGCTTCTCTGTGCTGCTCCCTCAGTGTCTGGACCTCACTCTGAGTGCTTGGCTGGCTTCCTTTCCCAAGGCAGCCCTTGGTCTCACGCCTGCTCATCTCTTTGCCAAGCGTGAGGGAGGTCCCAGGCTTCAGAGTGTCAAAAGCAAAACTAAACTTGGTCACCCACATTTATCCCTCTGCCATGGGAGGGGAAACGTAGCTCGCTGCTCCTGCACCTCCTGAACAGGATGGGATGGAGAGCTGATCTCCTGCAGGAGGCTTCTTTAGGCTGTGTGGAAGCACTGGAATGAAAAATATGACTATGTTATTTATGCAGGTCATAAAAATTCAAATTTCTATTTTACTATGCTTGTCAAACACAGTGAAGAATGGCCATAAAGACGGAAAGCTTCTCTACATTTGTTCTAACTTTTCAGTTGCATTTTGAGATGCCTGTTGTTGGAACTGTTTCTGAAGACACGGTGTTTCTTAGGTTAAAGAGCCTTTCATTGGTTAAACCTGTTGTAGCTCATCTTCTGAAAAAAAAGCTTCCTACTGGCTTTCTTCTGGATCCTGAAAGGCAGGCCGTGGCACCACAGTCCCTTTGGTGTCTACTGCTTCCTGGAACTTTTTCACTGCACCTGCTGGGGCATTGAGAGGCTGGAGTGCATCCAGAGAAGGGGAACACAGCTGGGGAAGAGGCTAGAGAACAAGTCTTGGTAAGAGCAGCTGAGGTCCCTGGGGCTGTTCAGCCTGGAGAAGAGGAGGTTGAGGGGAGACCTTATCACTCTCTGTAGCTCCTGGAAAGGAGATTGTGGTGAAGAGGGTGCTGGGCTCTTCTCACAAGTGATAAGTGATGGGATGAAAGGAAATGGCCTCAAATTGCAGCAGAGCAGGTTTACATTGGACATGAGGAAAAATTTCTTCATTAAAAGGGTTCTCAGGCACTGGAACATCTGCCCAGAGAGGTGGTGGTGTCCCCATCCCTGGAGCGGTTCAAAAGACAGACAGACGAGGTGCTCAGGGACCTGGTTCAGCAGTGGACAGGTAAAGTTGAACTCGATGATCTGAAAGGTCTTTTTTAACCACGGGATTCTATGGTTCTATGAAATACATGTTCCCTCCAGTCTTGCAGAAGTGATATCAGTCTGGAATCCAGCCAAACAGCAGCACAAAGCCGGCAGCTAAGAGTGGGGAATTTAATGTTTGCGTCCCACCTGGTTGAGGAAGGGGGAATTTGAAAGTGTCTGCCTGTCTCTTCCCTGGGATTCCCTAATTCTTAGCACAATGCCCATGGGTGTCAGGGTTTTGTCGCAGAAGATGAAGTATTGTAAAAGTCAGTCTTGGAGAAAAAATGCGTTTTAGTTACTGATGAAACAGTGTGGGTATAACCAGGCTTCATTGCACACTGGTACCCAGGGTGCTTTCCAGGCCCGCTGTGTCCCTAATCTCCAACAGAAATGTTCTGGAGCTGCTTGAGCAAAGGCCATTTTCTTACAGGGATGTTGTGTCTTTTCTGTTTTTTCAGGTTGCTCAAAAGTTTATACAAAGAGCTCCCACCTGAAGGCACATCAGAGGACTCACACAGGTAAGAGCCTCATCGGGAATCTCTGGCAGCCTAAGCTTCCTGTCCTGTGCTTGCTAATGGTGGTTAGATCTGGGTTGACTACCTTAGTCTAGGGTGCTTATTATAGAGTAGCCCTGAAGAAAAGGACTTGGGGTGCTTATGGTTGAGAAACTCAACATGAGCTGACAATGTGCACTTGGAGCCCAGAAAGCCAGCTGTGTCCTGGGCTGCATCCAAAGCAGTGGGACCTGAACAGTGAGGGAGGGGATTCTGTTCCGCTCTCATGAGACATCAGATGGAGCTCTGTGTCCAGTTCTGGAGTCCTGAGCACAGGAAGGACCTGGAGCTGTTGGAGAGAGTCCAGAGGAGGCCACGGATATGATTGGAGGGCTGGAGCACCTTCTGTACGAGGACAGGCTGAGAGAGTTCGGGTTGTTCAGCCTGGAGAAGGCTGCAGGGAGACCTTAGAGCAGCCTCCCAGCGCTGAAAGGGGCTCTTCATCAGGGACTGCAAGGACAGGATGAGAGGGAAGGGTTTTGAACTGCAAGAGGGGAGATTGAGTTGGGATATTAGGGAGAAATATTTTTCTGTGAGGGTGGGGAGGCCCTGGCCCAGGTTTCCCAGAACAGTGGCGGCTGCCGCATCCCTGGAGGTGTTGAAGGCCAGGTTGGATGTGACTTTGAGCCCCTGATGCAGTGGGAGATGTCTCTGCCCATGGCAGGGGATTGGAAGTGGATGGGCTTTGAGGTCCCTTCCAGCCCAAACCACTCCGTGGTTCTGTGGTTATTGGGATAAGGAGCCCAGTTAAGTCCATTGATGTTAATGTTACAAAAGCCCCAGTGGTTGCACTGGTTTATAGTGGCCATGCACTGCTGTCTGCACTTGCTTGTCTTCTGGAGGGATGGTTTAGAATTCAGGAGAACTTGTGGACTGGGAGGAGGATGTGCCCCCAACCCTCTGTCACTGTGAGATCTTCCTTCGAGGTCTCCCAAATCCCAGCCACATCTGATCCTGCTTAGCCTACAGAAAGATTTCATAAAGGCACGTGGTGCAGATCTCTGACCTCTGAGGAGCCAAGTGATGTCACTTTGGTGCCAAACAGCCCCATGGTTCCCAAGGAGAGGAAGGAACCCCTCCCTAGGGTACTAGCCATGCAGACCGCTCGTGCCTGGATGTACTTCACATACAGGTACAGAAGGGCTCTGAGTGCAGGTACAGAAGGGACGTGCCCACGTTCCTGAGGGCAAAGGTGCCCTGGGTTGCCCTTGCTGCTGTCAGCAGGGTCACTAACAGAGAGGATCTCCCACCACAGCCAGCTTCCAGGGTTCAACCGAGCTCAGTGGCACTTGTGCACTCAAGCACAGGTCTTCCTATTAAGGCATTTATTATACCTGAAACTTTATCAGATCCCCAGGTAGACCAGAAACCATCAGTGCCCTCATAAATCTATTTTATAGAAGGACTGATCTTTACTGAAAGCAATTAAGCTGGCCCAGAGTTCACTTTTCTATTTTATTAACAACGAACAAACCCCATCCTGAGGCTGGGAATCAGTTCTTGCACTTGGCTCCATTCCGATTTTGTCTTATCAGTCCTTCCAACAAGCCAGCAAAGAATTTTTCTTTGTGCGTGAGGTACAATATTTTGTTGGCAGGGTCTGGGTAGGAGTAGGCTGGAGAACAACACAGAAGGAGTGGGAGAAAGGAACAGGAAGGATGTTGGTGATAAGCGTTTTTCACCACAGCAGTTGGCATCCAGGGTTACACTAGGACTTGTGCTTTAAAATTCAATATCTCTTTTCCTGTTCCATTTGGAGCATAGTTCTTAGCTCTATACCTTCAGACATAACCCATTCGAGACACTCACTGTCCTTACAAACCACAATATCAAAATTGTTCCAGACAAACTTGGGTGGTTTTTGAATCAAAAAAATGCAGTCATTTTTCCAGGTTTCCCAATAATTGGCTGAAAGTCATAAAATCATGGAATGGTTTGGGTTGGAAGGAACCTTAAAGCGCATCCAGTTCTAAGCCCCTGCCATGTGCAGGGACACTTCCCACTGGATCAGGAGGCTCAAAGTCCCATCCAACCTGGCCTTCAACACCTCCAGGGATGCAGCAGCCACCACTGCTCTGGGAAACCTGGGCCAGGGCCTCCCCACCCTCACAGAAAAACATTTCTCCCTCACATCTCACCTCAATCTCCCCTCTTGCAACTGAAAACCTTTCCTCCTCATCCTATCCCTGCACTCCCTGATGAAGAGTCCCTCCCCAGCTTTCCTGGAGCCCCTTTCAGCACTCAGAGGCTGCTCTAAGGTCTCCCTGGAGCCTTCTCTTCTCCAAGCTGAACAACCCCAACTCCCTCAGTCTGTCCTCATACGGGAGGTGCTCCAGTCCTTGGATCATTTCTGTGGTCTTTCTGGACTTGCTCGAACAGATCCGTGTCATTCCTATGCCAGTCCAAGTGCATTTGCCTCCTTCCACATCACATGTCTTAAGAGGAAGGACTGAGGGGCAGAGGAGAGTGTCATCTGAGGAGTCAAGAAGACTGGTGGTGTTGTGGGCTGGGTAAAAAGAAAGGAATCCAAATCAGAGTGCCAGAGGCAGGGAGGCTCAGGGTGTCTGCATTGAGTTTTGAAGCCTCATGTTCTCTTTTGAGGCCTCAGCCTTGCTGAGGACAGCACTGGGGATGCAATGGCAGGGACTGTCCCAACTCTAAGAACATTAGTTGCAACTTCAGCTGCATCACTGGAAGGGTTAATAACATACTTCCTCTCTGTTCCTCACCTGGTGGGAGCTGGGCTGAGGAGTACATGATCTCGAAGATCTTTTCTTGTGGTTTGCCCATTGCTATGGGCTGGGCTGCATTCATCTCCTGGAGAAACCATTCATATCCTGGGTGCCATTGTGAGATTAAATATATAACCCGGTGGCTGCTCACCCGCCTCCCGGGGGCTGGGAATGCCAGTTCGGATCCTTTGTTTGAGCTTGCCCTGCCGTGCTGTCCTGGGAGAGGGAGCCAGCTTGTGGGACAATGGAAAGCATTTTGCTTCTATCCTGGAGATCAACCTGTTATTGTTTGAAACTAAAGGGCCTGGGTAAGGTTGACCCAGCCAGGTCACCTGGCTGGGACAATGTCCGTGGCTGTGCTGTGCAAATCCTGCCTTTGTCTTCGCACACTACTACAAACTCTGACATGCTGTCAAACACCCAGCGTGTGGCTTGTAAACGAGCTCTAACTTCTGTAGTTACCTGAGCCTTGGTGAAGGGTCTGGGGGGAAGATGTGTGAGGAGCAGCTGAAGTCACTTGGTCTGTTCAGCTGGAGAAGAGGAGACTGAGGAGGGATTTCATAGGAGTTTACAGCTTCCTCACCAGGGGAGGAGGAGGCGGAGTGGGCACTGAGCTCTTCTCTCTGGTGACCAGTTTCAAGATCCAAGGGAATGGCAGGAGGATGGGCCAGGGGAGGGTTGGGTTGGACATCAGGAGAAGGTTCTTCCCTCAGAGGGTGGTGGAGCCCTGGAACAGCTCCCCAGGCGAAGCAGTCACAGCCTGACAATATTCCAGAAGCCTTTGGCCAAAGCCCTCAGCCCCATGGTGTGTATGTTGAAGTTGTCCTGTGCAGGAACAAGAGTTGGACTCAATGGTCCTCGTGGGTCCCTTCCAGCTCTGGTCATTCTGTGTGTCATAAACCCCCCCCACGCATCTCTCCTCCCCTTGGAAACTTTTTGTGGAATATGATGTAGTTTTGGTGCCTTCTTTCCTCTGGGTTTGCATGTCTGTGCTTTCATATTTTATCCAGCTCATACAAACCACTGTAAGTCTGGCTGTGGATGAATTTTTTTTTGTTTCCTGACCAAATCCACCTCTTGCCGAGTGCACAGGCTGCAGGGAAGGATGGCTGTTCAATGGGAAACATGTCAGAGCAGGACACACATGCCTGTGCATGCAGGCTGCATGCGTACGTGCGCTCACACTGTGCCGGTGCGCTCAGCAACTGGCTGAGGAAACAGTAAATATTTGAGGTCGGGAAAGTCAGCACATTCCCTGAACTCTGCCTGCTTGTTCAGGCTGTTAAGAGCAAAGGGCTAATATTTGAGAGCACCACACCCAGGTGCAGAGAGGGCTGCAGCCAGGATTCAACTCCACAACCTGGGCATGCAGGGAGTTGGAAGCGGGCATGGGCTTTTCCAGCCCAGTTCCCAGCTGGCTGAGAAGTTGCACAATTTAATTGGTTTCAGGTTGGGAATAGGTGTGTGTTGTTGGAAGCAGGGAGAGGGCAGAGGCATTACATCACCCGAATGCTCTTAAGAAAACACAATTTTTCATGTACAGAGAGCTACCCCAGGGCTGAACTTTGAGGTAGAGAGCAAGAGGTGGAGGATTCAAAGATGCCAGGCTTTTAGGAACATTTGTATGGTATAAATCCTGTCTTCCTGAGAAACTCAACATGAGTCATCAGGGTGTGCTCACAGCACAGAAAGCCAACTATGTCCTGGGCTGCATCCAAAGCAGTGGGACCAGAACAGTGAGGGATGGGATTCTGCCCCTTTTCTCCACTCTGGGGAGACCCCACCTGCAGCCCTGTGTCCAGTTCTGGAGTCCTCAGCATAAGAAGGACCTGGAGCTGCTGGAGAGAGTCCAGAGGAGGCCACAGAGATGATCCGAGGGCTGGAGAACCTCCTGTATGAGGACAGGCTGGGGAGTTGGGGTTGTTCAACCTGGAGAAGAAAAGGCTGCGGAAAGACCTTAGAGCAGCCTCCCAGGACTGAAAGGGGCTCCAGGAAAGCTGGGGAGGGACTCTTGATCAGGGAGTGCAGGGATAGGATGAGGGGGAATGGTTTTCAGCTGCAAGAGGGGAGATTGAGATGAGATGTGAGGAAGAAATTGTTTTCTGTGAGGGTAGGGAGGCCCTGGCCCAGGTTTCCCAGAGCAGTGGTGGCTGCCCCATCCCTGGAGGTGCTCAAGGGCAGGTTGGATGGGGCTTTGAGCCCCCAGATGCAGTGAGAAGTGTCCCTGCCCATGGCAGGGGATTGGAACTGGATGGGTTTGAGGTCCCCCTGTGACCCAAACTGTTCTGTGATTCTATGATTCCTCCTGATGCCCCCCCCCCACCTGTGTGAGCAGCAACACCTTCCAGAAGAATTTTTGGGTTGATAGTGAAAAAGGAAATAAATAAAGCAAAAGTTTTAGCCAGAAATGCCCAAAAATCCAACAGGAACTTGAGCAGTACTAGAAACCAAGCCTCAAAATCAAAGCAGGTGGGGCACATGGGAAAGACCTGATTACTGCAGGTCAGTAACTGAGGGTCCCTTGGTGGTGGTGTGTTTAGCAGTGACCCCTGGTTGTGTAGAGCATCATAGAATCATAGAATTGGGTTGGAAGGGACCTTAAAGGTCATCTAGTTCCAACTCCCCTGCCGTAAGCGTGGTCATGAGCCCTGTTCTGCAGCAGGGCTGCCCTGGATTCCTGCCAGAGCCTCCCGAGGGAGATCAGGCGTCTCTACGAGGATGGGAAGGGTGTGTGTCCGTGTTGGTTCTTGCATGGCCTGTGACCTCTGGCTCTTCCCTGCAGGCGAGAAGCCCTATAAATGCACCTGGGAAGGCTGCGACTGGCGCTTTGCCCGCTCCGACGAGCTGACCCGGCACTACCGCAAGCACACAGGAGCCAAGCCCTTCAAGTGCATTGCCTGTGGCCGGTGCTTCTCCCGCTCCGACCATCTGGCTCTCCACATGAAGCGGCACCAGAACTAGGAGCCACCTGCGTTTGCCACTTCTCCAAGAGCAGCTGAAAAACCTTTTCTTTCCCGAAGGGGCCTCTTCTCTTCTCGTATCTAGGAACAAACCCATGCTGTGACCAACCATCAGGCAAGCCCTCTCTGCAAGCTGTGCCCCCAACTGTTTCTGGTTTTTGAAGAAATCTCATTAGAAAAGAGTTATAATTATAGACTGATCTCACGATGAGCCTCCTGGGGGTAACGGACCTTGGATTCCAAAGGGCTCTTTTCCAGCACACCTGCTATGTATTCGTCACTCAGGAGCGATGGTCCTCCATGTCTCCAGCTCTTTGGGATTGTTTTAGCCTTTTCATGTCTCTCCTTTGGTGAGCCCGAGGAGGGCTGTGATGGATTGGTAGCCTGGCTGTGCGTGAGAGGCCTCACTTCGAACTGCCGGTGTGACTTTCTTGGACTGCCCCGTGGCGTGGCTGAGGTGCTACTGATGCGTGAGGACAGGAGCACGTGCCCAGGGCTATTTGGGTTGACAACCCCAGTTCCTGTGGGGGCGTAGAAGAAAGGGCTTGTGACATATGCACCTGATGTGCCTTCAAGCAAAGGACAGCATAAAAGCAGATGACAAAAGCCACCTCGTTGAGCCCATCTGCAGTTTCCTGGCAGCACCTCACTTGGGGCTCTGAATATCTGTCCTGCTTGGTAAAGTTTTATGGTTGTGTCCTTTAGCGTTTCTGTTTCCAAGATGAATTTTGACTTCAGATGTCTCTGGGAGGAGCAGCATGGGTCACGAGGCCACACAGGGGACTGAAAACTGATAAAGCTCTGGTTTCCCAGAATGTGCCTTTCTCTAGAAGCACTGGACAGGCTCTGCTCACACCTTGGACACACACACAAGGAATCAGTCATCACCATCACACTGGTTGTGCTGTTGCCATTTCATCATGTTCAGACATAAAAGCAAAAAAGCATCTTTGGAACAAATTCCAATAAATCCTTCTGTTCAGATTGTAATCATGTTACCTACCTCACAGGTTCACCAACTTGGGCTCCTTCAGGCACCTTTCCTTCTTCTTCCATGGGGTGCTGTGACACATGGGGCACATCAGCCATTCTTCAGAATCCACCAGGCTTTGCCAGTTTAAACAGGAGCCGAGTGGATAATAAATAGATCAGGAGCAAATACCAGGCCAGGTGCATTCAACACAATGTTGGGTTCCCCCATTCTGCTCCCCTCTTTTATTCTGCCTCCAACAAATTTAAGTAACTCATGATCTGCTGTGAGTCCATAGTGTGAACTGAGAGGCCACACTGAACCGTGGCATCTTCAGGTACTGGAAATTCGAAGGCTACCCCTCTCTGCTGTTGCTCAGTCACATGTTCATTGGAAGCCACAGCTGGGGTCCTGATAGTACTTTGCCTTGCATAAATAAGCCTGGTCACACCTGCAGCATGTGGAGTGACAGGAGAGGAGGGCAGGAAGGATCTGGGAGGTGGTGTAGGCTTTGGAATGGATGATATGCCAGGGGCTGGTGACGCAGCGCTGCAGTGAGCCCTCTGTGTGGCTCTTTCTTTGGCAAAAAGGCTCTTCCTTTTTCCATGCCACCAGAAAGGATGGGAATGGAAGGGTGAAGTCAGGCCACTGGATTGCTGGGTGCTGGCTTGGAGGACTTTCCCTGCTGGTGTGTGGGAAGGGCTTTCCAGACCTCAGCATGAGGGCCTTTGCCTGGCTGGAGGGTTCAATGATGCACCCTCTTGACACTGTGTTCAGATGAGGATTCGGGAGTCTGGCTCATAAATCAGGTTTTGCTGACCACTTGTATGTCCTTCATGTCCTTTTTCCTTTTTTTTCATTGATTGTCTTACAGCTCGCTGGGGACTGGTGGGTGCTGGAGGAAATGGGCTCATTTGCCATCTACCTTGTTGGCTGTGGGGGTCTGGTTCCTCTTCAGAGCACAGAGCAGGGCCTTTCCAATTTCACTACTGTTACCTGGGCTCTTTATCCCACTTCACCTTGGAGGCTGGGTTGAGCCATATCAGTGAGTAGGACATGCAGTGCCATCTCCCTCCCAAAAATGGGGGAGTAGGAGTGGTGCATGACCTGAAGCCTCCATGCAAGGGGCAGCTTCACCTCTTCCTTCTGCTTAGAGATGGATTTGGAGAGGCTCAGAGAAGGCCTCTGTTTATGGAAAACTCCCTTGGATAATGGCAGTGGTGCAGACATGGATGTGCATGTCTGCCAGTACGGGCAGGTTGAGATCATGCCAAAGGAATTTCAGGAGATGCCTCAGCCAGTCCCTGCTAGTGTCTCCAGGAAGCTCACGTTGGCTTGGTGGGGCTGGTAGGGACCCAATGCTGCTGTGCTGGGGCCTGCTGGCTCCACCCTGCTCTTCTGGCGCCTGTTTGGCTCCTTGGTAAGTGAGCTCTGGCTCAGTTAGCCTGTGGCACCGTGGTGCCCGAGAGCCTGCAGATCCCACGGCTCTACCTGCAGCCTCCATGCAGGAGGACAGGTTTTTGATGCATTGATTGTGATTGAACATCCTAAAGAGGGTGCTCATTTCCCCTTCTCTTTTCTTTTGGAGAAGGAAACCTCTGCCACCTGCCTGTAACCCCCCATTTCTTTCTCTCCCTCCCCTGCTGTGCTGATGGAGCCCAAATCCTGTTTGCTGAAGCCCAGCACAAAGCCAAAACAAGCATCAGGCAAGCTTGACATCTTAGGGGAATTGTAAATAATCTTCCTGATCATCTTGGGTTTTTTTATGATGCCTCTGCTCATCCTCCCACAGGCTCTGTGTGTGTATATATATATTTGTATTTTATTTTGTTTTTAAATTAGATGGGGGGACAGAGGAAGGAGCATCTTCATAAAACCCAACCCCAGCTGCTCCCCAAGCAGCACTGCTGGTTTGCATGCAAAATGCTGCCATGCAAATGATTTCCTAGTGCACAGTCAACACTTAAAAACCCAAATCTGAAGGAAAACCACAGCAAGCCTCATCTTTTATTTCTTTATTTTCACATGTATAGAAGCGGACGGCCTCCAGCTTCGTATTTTTGGTGGCCAAGAACAGCTACTCCCTAGGGGAGAGATGCTGAGGGAGAAAAGCCTCTCTTTGCTGTGGGATGGCCAGCTTAGAGCCGAGCGACATAGCTGGGTGGGGTGCGACCCCCAGCTGAATGAAGGTCCCTCCATCCCTCGTCCCTTGGGACACTTTGGTGATAGAAATGTTGGAAAAGGTTTGCAAGATTGGGAGGCTTTGGAAGCCCATGCTTGGTGCTGAACAAATTGCCAGAAGGCGGGTGCCTCATCTCTGCTGTGCCTGTATCATAGTGTGTGTGTGGGGGGGAAATCACTGTAAATAGGAAAATCATTGTAAATAGGAAAAGAGCACTGTATCGCTTCACGGGGGCCAAAGTGATCATTTACTGTCTGAGATAAATACAATGTGAAACAAAAAATCAGGACCTGGAAAACTTGGGTGGAAGGTTTATTGTTCTGGTGATGCTTTTGTTTATTACACAACCTCTCCCTCACCCCCAAAACTCCACTACAAATATTAATCTATCTCCTATTTTGTAATAAAAATTGTATCACGTGGTGACGCAGTCTCAGTTCTGTTCTCTCCCATCACAAATGTTCTTTTTGCCTGAGCACGTGCTGATTTTACAATTGTAAGGAAAGGAAAATAAAACTTTTTTATCAGGCTGGTTTAGGAAAATGTGGGTCCAAGCAGGGGAAGGATCCACGTGTGGTACAAGCCTACGCTGTCAGTGTTGTTTAAGTTGCCTAAATTACTGCTTTGGAGGAATGGGGAGCCCGTTCTTGAACATATGTTGCAATGCTGTGCTGAGAAAAGGAAGGACAGGAGAGCTGGATTTTAAATCCCCTCTGTTAAAGGGCAACAAAGCTGGTGAAAGGCTTAGAATGGAGGCCTTTTGAGGAGCAGCTGAGAAGGCTGGGTCTGTTCAGCCTGGAGAAGAGGAGGCTGAGGGGAGACCTCACTGCTCTCTGCAGCTCTCAGAAAGGAGGTTGGAGCAAGGTGGGTGTTGGTCTCTTCTCCCAAGTGACAAGTGATGGGATGAGAGGAAATGGCCTCATGATGTGCCAGGGGAGATTTAGGTTGGATATTAGGGAGAATTTCTTTACTGAAATGGTTCTCAGGCACTGGAATGTCTGCCCGGGGATGTGGTTGGCTCACCATTCCTGGAGGAATTTAAAAGATGAGTAGATGTCCTTTTTGGGGACATGGTCTATCGGTGGACATAGCAGGGCTGGATCAATGGTTGGACTCTATGATCTTAAAGGTCTTTTCCAAGCATTCTACAATTTTCTGTGATTTTTTTGCCCAGTGAAGGAACGAGAGGATAAGAGGGAGCAGAAGCAGAGTGGAAGCCTCTCCCTGCCCGGGGTCAGGCAGAGGGGAAGAGGGAAGAGACAGTGAGAGACACAGAAGGAAGTGCTGGCAGTTTAAAATCCCCGTCCGTGACCCTTTGTGTCTGTGTACACAGGGTTGTACATATGTAAACAGGCAGCAGGGTTCAGAGAGGGCCGCTGAGCTCACACCTTTTACATGCACACACCTGCACGCACACACACAAACACATCCCTGTACGTACAGCCTGAACCAAACAACTCTTTATAAGCCACTCCTGGCAGGATCCCAGCTGATTTCTCCAGCATCTTCTTTGTGAGCTCTTCCCGCAGGCACCTCCTGGCCTAGCTCTGCTTGCAGGATCACGAGCAAATCAACATCTTGTGAGACCCCACCTGGAGTCCTGTGGCCAGTTCTGGAATCCCCAACATTAGAAGGACATGGAGCTGTTGGAGCAAGTCCAGAAGAGGCCAAGGAGATGATCATTGCGAGGGCTGGAGAACCTCTGCCATGAGGACAGGCTGAGAGAGTTGGGGTTGTTCAGCCCGGAGAAGATAAAGCTGTGGGGAGACCTTAGAGCAGCCTCCCAGGACTGAAAGGGGCTGCAGGAAAGCTGGGGAGGGGCTCTGGATCAGGGAGATTGAGATGAGATCTTAGGGAGAAATGTTTTGTTGTGAGGGTGGGGAGACCCTGGCCCAGGTTGCCCAGAGCAGTGGTGGCTGCCCCATCCCTGGAGGTGTTGAAGGCCAGGTTGGATGGGGCTTTGAGCCCCCTGATCCAGTGGGAGGTGTCCCTGCCCATGGCAGAGATTGGAACCGGATGGGATTTGAGGTCTCTTCTGACCCAAACCATTCCATGATTCTATGATCTCCCCGGTGCTTCCCAAAGCTCTTGCCTTTAAGCTACATTTTTCATGAGGAAAATCCTCTTTTGCTACTGATAAGGTTCCCTCAGCTTGAACTTCATTATGATGCCAAGATGAGTTACCTTACAACCTTTGTGGCTTTTTTATCCTTTTGATGCTCTCCAAGCATTGTGTTGTTTGACATTCTATGTCTTTCTGCTCCCTCAATTTACAGATTTCACCATCGCTCATAAACTAACTTGGGGACTGAGGTCTGATCAAATTAAGGAGAGCAGGACACTGAGTCATGCACCTTTCTTTGTTGTCACTTCCCTGCAAATGCAATGCTGTGCAGCAGATTGGAGGCAGTGCTGGTGCCTGGGAAGGATCCGGCCACAGCTCTCCATGACATCCTTGATGCTGTGTGCCAGAACCAACCTGTGCAGCCCTGCAGCAGGGGGAGAAACCAGCACCGGAAATCACTTCTTCACTGCACAGCTGACAAAGGGGAGAAGAAACGTAGTTATTTCATGTCTGCAACTTCTGAAGGGACTCAGTTTTACTTTTCCAATTGCTTCTGCCTGAAATTAATGTCAGAAGTGCAGGGATTGCTGTCCTCACACAAGAGGACACCAGAGCTGCCTGCGGTACAGGGAGAGAGATTTGGGGCTGGAAAGAAGAGGTGAGGTTCTTCGGAGCAAGGTGTTAGAAAGACATGGGCTGATGGCTGGAGCCTCTAGGGAGGCCTGGAGGGTGAAGAAGGCCTTGTAGAGGTCCCCATGAACTGTCACAGACTGACAGCTGGGTACATCACATCTCCTGTGAAGCCATCTCTTGCTCTACACGCATTTGTGGAAACTCGTTTTTGGTAGATGGTCTCATTCTGGCTGGTATGGACAGAGCTGGGATGCTGTTCATCTTTGCTGATACATTCCCATGGAAGAAGCATCACACGTCCCAACACCTGACCCCCTCCCTGCCTTTCACCCCACCTGTCAGCACGTCGCTGCACTCTGGACTTCGCTCTGGCTGTGCAGCCAAACAGTTCCTGGTGAGGTCACCAAGATAGTGAATAATGGGGAAGATCTGCTGTGACATCAGGAAAGTCCAGAGAATGGCTATTTTATTGCATGTGAAAGTGAAGTGTCCTTCCTCGACAGAGCTGCAGTGGGAAAATCCCATAGGGAGCATCAGAGGAGAGCATAGATGGGGTTGTCATAGCTTCCTCTCCTGAAAGCACTGCTGTCACGTGGGATGGGGACCATCCTGGCCCAGAAAGGCTTCCCATACCCATGGGCCACAGCTGATGAGGGGCACAACTCAGGAGCAGTGAGAGGAACTCACCTTTTGGATCACTCAGGCTAAAATGCCCCTGCAGGGAAGACCCAGTCAGGATTCCAAAACATTCTTTTTGGAAAACAGCCTGCCAAGCCCAGCAACAGCTGTCTCTGCTCACTCATCTCCAGCTCCATTGCCAAAAGTGGTTTGTACCACCCCTGGTTTTGAGAGACAGAGCTGACTGGAGCATGCCAGTGGTGCTGAGGATGACAGGCGGGCACCCATGGACAGTCCCTGTTGGAGCACAGGGCTGCACATCCCCTACTTTCCCACCCTGGCCCTTGCCCTGTGCAGGCTCTCAACCCTGGTCCTTTGCCCTGGAGGTGGTCACTTAAAGGGGGCTCCAGGAAAGCTGGGGAGGGGCTTTTGATCAGGGAGTGCAGGGATAGGACGAGGGGGAATAGTGTTCAGCTGAAAGAAGAGAGAGTGAGATGAGATCTTAGGCAGAAATATATTCCTGTGAGGGTGAGGAGGCCCTGGCCCAGGTTGCCCAGAGAAGTGGTGGCTGCCCCATCCCTGGAGGTGTTGAAGGCCAGGTTGGATGGGGCTTTGAGCACCCTGATCCAGTGGGAGGTGTCCCTGCCCATGGCAGGTAGTGGGACTGGATGGGTTTTGAGGTCCCTTCCAGCCCAATCCATTCCTCGGTGATGTTCTGCTTCACCAGTCCGAGGGTCAGCTGCTGGTGGTGAGTCCATCTGAAAAATCACAATGGGACATCCTGGAAGGACACAAACCCTCTGGCTGCTGGAGAGCTGTTTTGTGTTGGGCATTCCTGAGGGAGAGATTCTAGACCCTGCTCAGGTCCCTTTGGGACAGCTCTGTCCTTGACACACAGGGGAGAAGGCAGGGGTTAAAAATAATTCTCTTTCTCCAAAGAACGGCAAATCTGGAGTGCAGCTCAAAGTAGAGTTGGAAGTTCAGGCTCTTCCCCCAAAGGATTCTCAGCAGAGTAGAACCTCATCCTGCCAGAAGCTCTTCACCCTGCAGACTGAGAGAGGGAGAGGACTCCCCTTACCCATGCCATGACTTTCACTGCCTACAGTGTCCCCCCAGCCATCAGTACTGTCCCTGCCTTGTTTTTTTCTCTAGTGATGAAGCAACACTGCTGTAAACCCCTGGTTCGATGACACTGACTATTCCTACACAGTTATGGGGCTATTAAAGCTGCAGGAACACCAAGATCATGGCTGGTCAAGGACAGGGAGGGAAGGAGGAGGGGGAGGAGGGAATAAAAGCCAGAGGTGAAAGCCTGCAGGAGAGGTCCTGCTTCATGGTATTGCGTGGCATGGCCAAGAAATGAGAGCACCAACTGGAGAACTCCCTAGGGTGCTCTGGGTTTTTAATTGGCATCCAGAAGACAGCAACACCGATGCCACCAGGCTGTGTCTATCTCCCAGAAAGCAGTGGGAGTCACCAAGACAGGGGGGCCGATGGGCTGTTGGAGGTGAGCAGCTCAGCAGGGAAGTCTCTGGTCTCCCTCTGTTCCCCTGGGGAGATTTCAGAGGGGAAGGCTGCAAGTTCAAGCCACTGTGGGACAGCGAAACACCCACACAGTGGCACTCTATGCCCAAGGTGTGGTGGGATGGGAGAAAACCTATTCCAGATTCCTCCAGGATCTGGAGAAGACTCCTTGGGTGCCCACCATGTGTTCCCAGCTTGGGCGAAGAGCGCTGGTGTTGCAGTGAGACCAGCGATGACCTCTGCCCGCAGGCGCCTGCCAGACGCGGCAGTGACTTTCAGGATGGTTTTATTTTTGAACTGTATTGTCCCTTCCCCCCCCCCAGGTGACCAACCCAGTATGTCTCCCTTGCGACAGATCGCTGTCTCCCCAAGGTTATGCTGTTTGATGTTTTCATGGACCGGGTTGTAAAGTTATCCATTGACTTGGGAAACACAATTAAGAGAGAAAGAGCTGCGGGGCAGGTTATTCAGGTATCTCTGCAGCTCAGCAAAGGGTTACAGATCCTTTGGGCCAGAGATGTAGTTACTGGCAGGGATAGCAAAGCCTCGAATGGCTCCGATGGCTGGGACCATGCCTCCTCACTCTTCACTCATCTGGAAAACACAAGGGCCGGGAAATTTAGCCCAAAGCAGGCTAAATTTTGGTAAGGGGAACAGAGAGGTGCACGTGCTGTTGGCTGGTCCCACCCTAATGGGAGTAGCCACGCTTGCTGTGACAGCAGCCACAAGTGCTGCCCTTCAAACCCAGACCTTATCTTCTTTATACTGAAGACTATCAACTCCTCAGTCTCCCTGTGGTGCTCTATCCTGCAGCCCAAGCCATTAAAGTTAACTATTACCCAAAGTGAGTGTTTATTTGGGGTAATAGAGACCTGGGGAAAGTGAGAGAGGAGAGGAGGAAGGCTCTTTTTTTTCCTTTTTACAAGATATCACCAGTCCGGCAGCGCTAAAATGCTGCTTAAACAAGATGAATGCTTAAACAACAAATGGTAAACAGTGCTGCAGGGAGGTGGGATGGGAGAGTCCTGGCCACTGGTGACCGTTGAGCTGCAGCCAAGTGGCTGGGACACCTCAGGGTCCCCCTTGGCCCACAGGGAGCCTTGTCTTCTTCTGGTGGAAGGAAAGGCTCCTACAAGCTTTCCTCCAGATTTTGCCAACAGGCAACTGTGAGAAGAAAACCTCCCTTTCCAGATATTTTCTCCTTCCACCCACACACACATGACATATCTTTACCCACATTGTATCTCCACCTGGACAACTGCTTGTCACAGTCCTTACCCCCACCAGCCACACAGTTTTCAGGCAGTAGAAGGAGCCAGACTAGGGAACACCCACATCCAGACCTTTCCTTGGGTTGTAGAGGGGCATCATCCATCTTCAACTCTGAAGCTGAACCAATATAGAAGGATTCCTATCCCAACCATGTTACAGACAAGTTGCTACCCCAGAATCTGAGTCCTTTTTCTCCCCTCCCAAGACATTTTCTTTCTCTCCTTAGAGGGGACCCTGTACGAGTCGCTGCTGTAGAGCAGAGGACCTGCAAGTCAAGATGAGAAAGTGGCCCTTCCCACAGCTGCTACAGCCAGTTAGATCAGGATAAAAATGATCCCAGGTCTCACTATGGTCTCGGTGTCACTGCTGTGGTGGTGGTTTTGCAAAGAATCGTAGAAAGGTTTGGGTCAGAGGGGACATCAAGGCCCATCCAGTTCCAACGACCCTGCCATGGGCAGGGACACCTCCCACAGGATCAGGGGGCTCAGAGCCCCATCCAACCTGGCCTTCAACACCTCCAGGCATGGGGCAGCAACCACTGCTCTGGGAAACCTGGGCCAGGGCCTCCACACCCTCACAGCAAAATATGTCAGTCTCCCCTCTTGCAGCTGAAAACCTTTCCCCCTCATCCTATCCCTGCACTCCCTGATCAAGAGCCCCTCCCCAGCTTTCCTGGAGCCCCTTTCAGCACTCAGAGGCTGCTCTAAGGTCTCCCCTCAGCCTTCTCTTCTCCAGGCTGAACAACCCCAACTCTCTCAGTCTCTCCTCATACAGGAGGTTCTTCAGCCCTTGGATCATCTCTGTGGCCTCCTCTGGACTGGTTTCAACAGTTCCATGTCCTTCCTATGTTGGGGATTCCAGAAGTGGTAACAGGGCTCCAGGTGGGTTCTCTGTGAGCAGCCAGTGCTGTGCGAAGGGAGCGACTGGGAAGTCTCAGCCTTGCTGGTGGCTTTTGCTGCCCCACGAGTGCATCCCATTGCTCCCTGCCCTCTGTGGGGGAACATCTGAGTGCTTTTGGATGGGAGAGGTGGGGGAGGGCAGGGACTTCCCCATGCTTTTCAGTGTCAGGGCTTCACATGACCTGAGCACTGCCAGCACCTGTGACCACAGCACTGGGCAGTGGGACAGATCCTTTGCCCTCCTGATCCTCCTCTTGGTCAGTGCCCAGTGTCTCCTGGACATGTGGCAGAAGTGAGGAGGTTTCCCACAGCATGGGAAGTGATGCCGTTTTCAGGAGTAACCGAGCCGTATGCAGGAGGGTTCATCTGAACCCTCTAATCCCATAATCCATCACCAAAGAGACCTGAGTATTACCTGGCATGGTGGGAAGCAGAGGGGCCCCAGAGTGTAAGTATCAATTCCTGACACTGCTGCCAAGTCCCATCGCTTTTTATCTCACCCCAGTGCTCCTGCTGGATGGAGTAGGGCTGAGGAGAGGGCTGGAGAGGTGGCTGCACTGCTCCTCCAAGGAGGAACCACTCCAGCAAAAAGCTCTGTCAACCTCCTTTAATCCGTCCCATCCTCCTGCTTTGCAATCCATAATCATGGCTGGGGCACTGGTAGTGTTCACCATCTCAGGCACCAGAAAGAGAGTAAATGGGGGACAAACCCTGAGCTGGAGAGCATCAGAGAGTGCAAAACACACAGGGGGTCGTTTGCTTCCCTGCAGCCACCTGGAGGGGCATTCTGAGCCCAGGCTTGTCACTGAGGGTCCCTGCATGGAGGGCAGGGGACACATAATCATGGAATGGGTTGGGTTGGAAGGGACCTCAAAGCCCATCCAGTTCCATCCCCCTGTCATGGGCAGGGACACCTCCCACTGGATCGGGGGCTCAAAGCCCCATCCAACCTGGCCTTGAACACCTCCAGGGATGGGGCAGCCACCACTGCTCTGGGAAACCTGGGTCAGGGCCTCCCATTCTTCATCATAAAGAATTTCTTCCTGATGTCTAATCTAAATCGTCCCCCTTTCAGTTTGAAACCGTTCCACCTCATCCTATCCCTGCACTGCCTGATCAAGAGCCCCTCCTCAGCTTTTCTGGAGCCCCTTTCAGTACCAGGAGGCTGCTCTAAGGTCTCCCCACAGCCTTCTCCTTTCCATGCTGAACAAGCCCAGCTCTCTCAGCCGATGCCTTTCGTCTGCACAGCACTTGGGGCAGCAGAGCCTTGTTCTTGGCTGGAGCTCCAGCCGTTCCTCCTGGAGCTGGGCCAGTCAGGCTGAAGTTTGGCAGTGGTGACAGCAGAGGCCATACCTGCCCGAGGAGCTCCTCATCGCCTCACCCCAGCTCGGAGTGAGGCTGCAGAAAGCTGCAGGAAGGAGGGCAGCGTTTTCTACTCGGGTCCATTGGCTACAGAGCTCTGTGGGAGGATGCTCGGACAAGCCCCAGGGCAGCATCATCACATAAAAACAGTGTTAAAGGGTCTCAGCTCGAGCAGGGAGAAGGAAAATCAGGGACTCAGCCCCATGTTTGAAGCTCATTGCTCGGCTTCCCACTCTCTCTGCTGGTCCCTCTCTATAGGGGCCGCAGATGTATGGGCCAGTGTGGAAGAACTATGAGGAGACTGGGCGAGGCACATCATCCAGTCTTCCCACACTCTGGTACCAAAACATTCTGCAAAAGTAGCTTCATTTTTCCTCTAGCCAGAAACTGGAATGTAAACAGTATCCTGCATCTGGCTTCACTGTTCACCAATCGTACGAATACACAAATAGCAGCCAAGCCAATCCACTGTTCACACGCACCCATCATGCAGCTGTCTAACACATAAAAGCTAAGATGTACCAGACCTGTGCTCCTCACCATGGGTCAAAACTTGGTGACACCATGAAGAACTCCTGCTTGCTGTGAACCTCCACTTGGTCGTTGTTGGGGAGACCCGGGCAGGTTGTGAGGTAATAAATTCCTATTTTCTGACCTTGTGCTTCATTTTTTCTGTGTATTCCAACCTGTCTGGGGGCACAAAGCTCCCGTCTCTTACGCCAGGTCACACAGGTGATGTCTGGGGAAGGACCATACAAAAGAGACAGTTACTGGGCACAAGGACAGGGACACTGGTGCAGCTTCTGGGGCTGCCCCTGCCATGAACCAAATGTGCCTGTTTGGGGAGGGCTGAGAGGTTGCTCTTCATGGGAGAGCAATCAGAAGTAGAAATTGCATAAATATGCAATACTGGAAGAGGAAGAATATGAAGGAAGCAAAGATCCTGGCTATGCCAGGGGCTCAAATCCTAGCTGAAGCTGTCATTTGATGCACCATCTAGGAGATTGATGGCACCAGCAGTGAATGTCCAGGCTCTTGGTGGCATTAAGAGCTTTAAACAAATGTATTGTGATTTTTCCTTTGCTGTTTCCCAGCTAGAAAAGCTGGAGGTTGGAGCAGTTATGGGGGTCTGGAGGCTGCCTAGGTCATGGCCCGTGGCCCCGGCTGTCCTGCTGTGCCATCCAGTGGGATGCTGGCCCTGCTTCCTGAATGGGAAATTCCCCCTGAAGCTGGGAACACCACCACAACCTGCTATACCCTAACAAGACCCTAACTTTACATATTCCAGAACAGAAGCCAAATAACCTCACTTATCTTTTGACAATGTCCAACCTACAGGCCTTTCCAGCTGGGGGAAGGGGACACCAGGGCAGGCCCCCTCTGGCAGGACCAGCCAGAGACACTGCAAGTCCAGCCCTCTCCATCCTATGCTAGCACTAGACAGAATCATAGAATCATTGAGGTTGGAAAACATATCTCATCCAGTCCAACCCTCAGCCCAACCCCACCGTGCCTCCTAAGCCCTGTTCCCAAGTGCCACAGCCTCATGCTTTTTGAACCCCTCCAGGGATGGAGACTTCACCACTGCCCTGGGCAGCCTTTGCCAGGGCTTCACCTCTCTTTTGGTAAAGAAATTTTCCCTGATATCCAATCTAAACCTCCCCTGGTGCAACTTGAGGCCATTTTCTCTTGTCCTACCACTTGTTACTTGGGAGAAGAACCCAGTGCCCACCTCACAACAGCCTCCTTTCTGGGAGCTGCACAGAGCAACAAGGTCGCCCCTCAGCCTCTTCTTCTTCAGGCTGAACAGCCCCAGATCCCTCAGCTGCTCTTCATAAAACTTGTGCTCCAAGACCCTACGTGTATTGGCACAGGAGGGCCAGGAAAACAAATTAAAAGCTTCTAAGCCATTGATGCCTGGAGAGCTACAATTAATAAGGCAACATTGTTGCTGTCTCACTAAACTGCTTTCAGAGTCTACTCCAAAGGTCTCTGTTTGCTGCACGCACCACCAAAAAACCCAGCCTGCATCCATCCCTCCTCCACCAAGGATCTAGGTAGAGCTCCCACCTCTAGCCAGACAGCAGCTGCAAGTGCCGGGGCACAGTGTGCTTCTCATCCCCTTTTCCCAGGGCAAATACATTTGGGTCTGTCCAGACAAGCAAATCTGGGGCAAAACACAGCAGCATTTTGAGGGGAAAAGTAGCACAGGAAGACTCTGACTCAGGTGGGAGCTGTGACTCCTTGCAAACCAGTTAGGATTTCAGCTAGAGGGAGGTCTTGCTTCCTGAGAGCCAGCAACGTTCCTGTGGAAGGAAAAGCTGATTTATTGGGTTTCTTATCTACCAGTAGATAGAGTTTGGCTTTGAAGAGTCGCTTCAAAAGAAAGATGGAACAATCTTGTGCAAGATCTCATCGAAGTGCGATGCTGCCACTCAAAATGCATCACTGCAGTGAGATGCCACGAAGATGGATAAACTTTCTGAGACATTAGCAACTCTGTCAAGTGGAAGAAGACATCTCTAGCTTCTTCCATATTGACTACAAATGTCCCTGTTCCATAAGCAGTAACACGACCTACCTCACACTGAAAGCCTCAAAGACTCAGTACAAAACATGCCAACGTTGTCTATCAAACGGGAGCTTGTCAAAAAGATCACACAGCTGCTGGGAGGGCAACTCAATGCTGGTGGCGTCTGCATTTCTGACAAGACGCACTGATATACTCGTTCCGTATGTTGCTTGAGTGCCTGACAGACCCTTCCTATGGGCTGGCCTCCTGCGTGCTGTAATTGGCATTATCCATCACAAGCAGTGACCCGGCCTGTGGAGATGGGTGATTCGCTCGCCTCTAATGCCGGGGAGAGGTTGAAAAATGGCCCCATCCTTAGGTCTGGGGCATTAATGGAACACTAAGCCCAGTGGATAATTCTTTCAGAGCTGATTGATCTTCTCTCCAAAGTTTTCACAAATTGACTGAAAGAGAATCAGCATTTGGCTCAGAGAAGAGCTTCCAGAGACTTCCCCAAACCACCTGCACCAACATCATCATCCCACAAGCAGGTTCAGAGCCCACCTTGATATGATGGGGAGGTCTCAGGAACCCTCAGTGTGGCCAAGCAGAGGGTCAGCAGGACTCTTCTCCAAGCCAGCTGGGTGTGCAGCACTCAGAGTTGAACAGAACACAATGAAGCAGGTAGATCAACACACTTGTGAGAGCCACCTTGGTGATTCCAGTGCCTGATCCTTGGCTTAATGCAGACACAGAAATCTCAGCATGGCTGTGCGGTGGAGCAAGAGAGCTCCACATGGACATAGGGTCAGTGGACATCAGGGAGTTCTTTGCAGATCATATTTCTTGGGTTGAGATGCATTTTACATGTCTTTTCAAACAAGTAGCACTGACAGTCCTGCCAAGAGCAGCACCAGTAGCTTGCATGAACTCCGCTAATAGGTGAGACTTTGAAGATAAGCTTACTCTCAACAGCCTGGTGGGGAAAAGGACTCCATTTACACCCCAGCTTTCAGATGCTTTAAAACCTCCTTTGCACAAGCAAAGCTTGTGGCAGCCTAATCAATTTCATCCTGCTGCTTTAGGGTTGCTCCAAGGCCTATAAGAGGTTTTGCAAAACATCCTGAACTTTTCTTTGAAGCTTATCTGGTCTCATGGTCCTCCAGGGCTTTCCTTTTCCTCCTCAAAGATTCATGATCTCTGCCACAGAGTGAAGGGCAGAACTGGATTATATCCTCAGGGAGGGCAGGCTACAACTAATAATGCTCACCAGCAAGGAGCGAAAGAGTGACTAAGGAAGGAATCAATTAAGCTGAATCTTAGCTGGGTGGCATTTGAGGAAGGACTTAGATTTGAAACATGGGCAAGGAGCTGCTGGCAACGGCAGGTTTCTGTTAACACCTGCAGGAAGCAGCAGTGATGGAGGGGGGGGCATCGCCTGCAGAAGCTCCCATCCAAGTGCAGAAAGGTCAGTTTTGAAATTCATGTGTCCAAATTCCTCTTGAATAGCTGAGGAGGTGCCATTTAATGTGTTTAGGGACTGCAAATAGAATCAAAGGTGGAATAAGCAGGAATGAGGAATCACTGGGGAAGAGGTGGGCATTCATCTGCAATGAGACAGCCCAAGGGGCCAATACAGCTTTGGGCATGGAATCATGAAATTGTTTGGGTTGGAAGAGATCTCAAAGCCCATCCAGTTCCACCCCCTTGCCGTGGGCAGGGACACTTCCCACTGGATCAGGGGCTCAAAGCCCCATCCAACCTGGCCTTCAACACCTCCAGGGATGGGGCAGCCACCACTGCTCTGGGCAACCTGGGCCAGGACCTCCCCACCCTCACAGCACAACATTTCTCCTTCAGATCTCATCTCAATCTCCCCTCTTGCAGCTAAAAACCATCATTCCATCAAGATCTACCCCACAACTTTCCTGGAGCCCCTTTCAGTACTGGGAGGCTTCTCTAATGTCTCTCCAGAGCCTTCTCTTCTCCAGGCTGAACAACACCAACCCTCCCAGCCTGTCCTTGTACAGGAGGTGTCCCAACTCTCCGATCATCTCTGTGGCCTCTTCTGAACTCGATCCAACAGCTCCAGGTCCTTCCTGTGCTCAGGACTCTGGACCTGGACACAGGGCTCCAGGTGGGTTTCACAAGAGCACAAATGCTGACCCAGCATGTTCTTTCTACAGAACATCAAGTTCCCACGTAGCAACCTGGTCTCCAGAATCACCAGGTGCTTCAGCAGGAGGTATTTAGCAGGCAACACTGCTGTGCGGGCACAAGCTTCCACATAGCTCTGGCTCCAGCATCGGTGGTGATTACCAGAGCTTGCCAAGAGCTGTGCTCAGTCCAGGGCAGTGCATTAAATGAGCTGTTTTACTTGCAGCAGGTGACTACCTCCAGCAGGGGAATTAGAGTCTCTCAGAAGAGCGGCGCTGCCACTCTGCTGCTAAAGAGAATCACAGTGGGAATTCGCTGAGGACTTTGTGTTCAGAATTACCAGGTAGGATTAAATTAGATTAATATGTGCTTTGGGGAGAAAGTGAAGACCTTCTGAATTTCCAAAGGAGGAGCAATTTCTGGAGCACATGTTTGTAGACCTGGCTTCACAGGTTCCCCTTTGGTCCTCCAAGCTCAGGGAGATAAACTCTGCTCACATCAAAGGGAACACCACGATTTGGCCATGCATGTGAGCAGCACCTAGCTGTGCAGGATGAGAAGACACTGATCCCTCAGGTGTGCAGAGGTGAGCTACATCAGTTCCCGAGTTCACAGTGCCAAGAAACCTCAGCTGATGGTTTTCGGTAACAGAGCACTGATATATTAAAGTAATACGGCCTTTGTTTCAGTGCATTTATTACATTTGCCAAGCTCAGAAATATACAGTGAAAACCAAAAACGACTGGCTGGTAGAATCCTATTAGACCCATTAATCACCATCAATTACTACTAGCACTGTACTGCCTCCCTGATGATATTAATTAGTGCAGCCATCAGGAGAGAGATCAACCCAACCCCGACCCCTGGGTGGAACAGAGCAGCTGTACTTCTGGCACAGCTCTTGACTCTTCCCTGCCAGGGACTGGGACTGCCTGAAACTCTCCTTGACTGCCAAATAGGCTTCAGTCACCCACCACAGTTTCTCCCACCATCTCTCTGAAGCCACAGTTGCTCGAGTTCCCTTTCCAGCAAGCAATTCCCTTCACTCACTGCCGCTCTACAGTAGCTTTGCCTGTAGGAGCACACAATGACCATAGCAAGGGGAAAAATAGACCTTGAAAACAGTTTGGAACAGGTTACCCAGAGCAGTGGTGGTTGTCCCATCCCTGGAGGTGTTCAAGGCCAGGTTGGATGGGACTTTGAGCCCCCTGATCCAGTGGGAGGTGTCCCTGCCCATGGCAGAGAGGTGGAACTGGATGGGCTTTAAGTTGTCCTTGCTGTGAAAGTCTTTCACATTCATCGTATCCCACTCTTTTTTATTTTGTGTCTGTTGTCTTTCGCCCTCTCGCCATGCTCTGCTGTGATAGCCTGGCTCCATATTCTTGAGCTCTTCTCACAAAGCTGGTGAAGAGTGTGGAGCACATGTCTTATGAAGAGCAGTTAAGGGAACAAAGGCTGTTTAGCCTGGAGAAGAGGAGGCTGAGAGGAGACCTCATCTCTCTCTACAACTACCTAAAAGGAAGTTATAGAGAGGTAGGTGCTGGGCTCTTTTCCCTAGTGACAAGAGATAGGACAAGAGGAAATGGCCTCAAACTGCACTGGGGAGGTTTAGATTGGGTATTGGAAAAATTTCTTCATCGAAAGAGTGGTGAAGCCCTGGCAGAGGCTGCCCAGGAATGTGTGACGGGATTGGGGAAAGGCCTGGGAATGATGTGGGCACCTCCTAGGCTAGGGCAGTGCTCAGGGGCCCACAGGATGCCGATGCCAGCTTTGGGATACTGCGATCTCCCGCATGAGGGTTCCTGGGGAAGACCTTTCTCCTGAAGGGGTTCACATACCAGAGGAGACACTTGAGGCTTCAGCTTGCAACGTTTATAGATCAAAGCCTGCCTGCAAGCCTTCATCCCAGCAGGCTGGGGGAAGAGGGGTGAGCAGACAAAGAGGCAGCAGATGTAATGACCTTTGCATCCTGGGTGAAAGGAAGTTAGAATTAAAATGCCAACCTCATCAGGCTACTTTGCATCCAAATCTGTCACTTGCTCCTGCTGCTGCTTTTCTTCAGAGGTGCTGGGAGCCTGCAATAGCCTTAATCTGCTCCTGCTTTTTCTTATAATTGATTTATTTTTGGATTTGTGGAGAGGAAGAAAGAAGTAACTAAATAAATAACCTCCCAACCCCAGCAGCTCAAGTCCTGGCAAGCTCCTTGCAGACTGCTCTGTGGATGGGGCTCCAGAACACAGCTAGCGTGGAAGACAGGCTGGGAGAGTTGGGGTTGTTCAACCTGGAGAAGAGAAGGCTCTGGGGACACCTTAGAGCAGCCTCCCAGTACTGAAAAGGGCTCCAAGAAAGCTGGGGAGGGGCTCTTGATCAGGGAGTTCAGGGACAGGATGAGGGGGAACGGTTTTGAGCTGAAAGAGGGGAGACTGAGATGAGATCTTGGGGAGAAATAGAGTTGAAATACTTGGGGTTGATTCACAGCATTTCTTGAGACTTCTCTCCACGTAGGAAAAGCCCTCTAAGCTCATCCAGTCCAACCATCAGACCAATTCTCCTGTGTCTGCTAAACCCTGTCCCAAAGAGCCACATCGGCATGGTTTTTGAAGCCCTCCAGGGATGGAGACTCCATCACTGCCCTGGGCTTCACCAGTCTTTCAGTAAAAGAAATTTTCCGTAATATCCAATCTAAACCTTCTCAGTGCAACTTCAGGCCACTTCCTCTTGTCCTATCTCATTCCTGTTGCTTGGGATGATACACCTCAATCCAAAAGGTCATGCAGGTGGGCAAGACCAGGTTTTTTCTCTTCCAAGGTGACTGGGAAGGGAACACCTCACTTCTCTAGGTTGAATGGGACTGCACTTTCCTTCCCTGGGAATACACTTTCCTTCTTCATACTAATGTTTCCCCAGCTCCAGCCCCCTCCTCCCCTTGCCCCAGTGGTGTCAGGGTGCATCACATCTGCCGTGACATGCACCACATTGGGACTTGGGTAGCTCCCTGCAGAGCTGTTGTGTCTCCACAGTGGTTGGTAACCTTTCCCCTCTGAGTCAAATCACAACCACTGTCACCTGCCTGGTATTTATCAAGTCCTAACTTCTTGCAGATGACAGATGAAAAAAAAAAAAGAAAGGACAAGAAGTCCATCACAGGTTGCTGGCTGTGGGAAATGAAGGGCAGAGTCCTCTGCAGCAGCTCCTGGGCAGCTCTCTTATCTACGCTCGCTCTTGCATTCCTCTTCACACTCGCTCAGAAGCAGGACAGAGCTCACAGAGCTCAGCCAGCCTTTCTGGTGGAGTTACTCAGCAAGAACAGCCCAAAAACAAGAGCGAGCCCAGGATGGTCTCTGTTAAACAGGGACAAATTAAATGCCCCAGGAGCAGAACCCTTCAACCTGAGAAGATTCCTGGATCAAATAAAGTTTCGTGGCACGACCTTGATTGGCTTTTGGCCCAGAACAGAGCTGCAGGGTGGTGTTCACACATTTTAGCATGCTACTAGTGTAACAAATAATAAATTATTTGATACAAACAGTAGAATCGTGGAGTCACAGAATGGTTTGGGTTTGAAGGGATCTCAAAGCCCATCCAGTTCCAACCCCTGCCATGGGCAGGGACACCTCCCACTGCATCGGGGGGCTCAAAGCCCCATCCAACCTGGCCTTCAACACCTCCAGGGATGGGGCAGCCACCACTGCTCTGGGCAACCTGGGACAAGGCCTTTCCACCCTCATTGTGAAGAATTTCTTCCTAATCTCCAATCTAAATCTTCTCCCTTCCAATTTAAAGCCAGGTAATTAGGGCTTGTGCTCGCTGAGGATGAGCCAGGGGTTGTCCAGCTGCACAAGCAAGCATGCCTGGGGCTTGAAGGCGAGAGGGACCTGTCCAGGTACCTGCTGGAGAAACTCTCCAGAATTCCTGAGGCCTAACAAAGTGTCTGGGATGCAGCACAGAGCCAGTCCTGCTGCTTGGAGCCCACCAGCAGTGAGGGGCGGGCAGGACCCAGCTGGGGGGATGCTTTGGGTCAGTGGAGCTGGTGGGAGTGGTGGCATCCAGCCACTGCTTCCTAGTGGCTGCTTTCATAAGCAGGGAGGGAAACTGCTTGGAGGAACAGAGATGAGGTTCGTAATTCAGGGACTGCGGATTGCACCAGTGTCATTTATAGCTCCCCCAGCACTGGTGCACTGCCAAGGAACGATGCTGGGCTCTGCTCCCAGATCATTTCAGCACTTCCTGTCCCCTCCCTACTATTCACACCAAACCTCAATTTGTCATTTGGGAAATGCTACCTTGTACTGGGCCCTCACCTTCTGCTCGGCACAGCGAGTCATGTCCAGAACCTTTTTCCTGCTCACCAACACCTCTACTTCTGGTGGAGCTGTTGGAGACACCTCCTGCAGGTCCATGGTCTGTACACGGTCGTTCTAAACCGAAGCAGAAGCAGCTCTTGTATTTTTAAGTTCATAAGCACTTGACAGATCTCCATCTCCTTGAGAAGGCAGAGCTCTAATCACAACACGCCACCTGACAGGCATTTTTTCCAGATTTAATAACTTCAAGGAATACCAGTTAACCCCAGGCCACACCTGCAGTGGCTGTATCTCTCCTGGATCTTTGCCAGCATTGTACACGTTGCAAGCCTTTCCCTCAGCCAATGTTTCCCTGACTCACCATGTTATCACCTATGTTATGGTAAAATAACAGCGTTCTTCCTGTTACACAGACAGAGTTGGGTGTCTGCCCACAAAGGAGACATTTAGAAAAAGAGACCTGGGCAAACTCAATGTAGCTCTGCAGATGTCCCAGAGACTGAACTGTCCAAGCAGAGAGGTCAGGATCCTCAGGTTTAGGAGAACCTCCTCTCCCGGTTTGAAGCAGCTTTGTTGAGCTGGAAAGGGTGAGTGTGCTCTCCAAGGACCAAGAGCATCCATGCAGCATATCCAGAAACGAACTAGTGTTCTGTCACCTGAGTTGTGTAATTGAGGCAGAAGAAAAGGCTCTGCCCCTGTCCTGGTCCTTTGGCATCTCCTAAGTATACAAAATACTTCTTGTTAACAACATACAGAGCATCAGTGCTTGAAATGACTGTGGTAGCTTGTATGTGCTTTTTCCATCTGGGTGTGCATGGTTGTGGGGTCTACTCAAAAGAAACAAAAGTGGGAGACACTGAATATATAAAAAGGATCTAAAGCTACTGGAGAGTGTCCAGAAGAGGTCATGAAGTTGGTGAAGGGTTTCGAAGGGAAGCTGTATGAGGAATGGCTGACATCATTTGGTCTGTTCATCCTGGAGAAGAGGAGACTGAAGGGAGACCTCATTGTGTTCTGCAACTTCCTCAGGAGGAGCAGGCGCTGAGCTCTTCTCTCTGGTGACCAATGACAGGAGCCCAGGGAATGGCAGGAAGATGTGCCAGGGGTTGGACATCAGGAGAAGGTTCCTCCCCCAGAGGGTGGTGGAGCCCTGGAACAGCTCCCCAGGGAAGAAGTCACAGTCTGACAATATTCCAGAAGTCCTTGGCCAAGGCCCTCAGCTCCACAGTGTGAATGTTGGGGTGTCCTGAGCAGGGATAGGAGTTGGACTCAATGATCCTCTTGAGTCCCTTCCAGCTCAGGGCATTCTGTGATTCTATCACTCCTTTCGCTGCAGAATGGCCAACTGCCTGCCAGGAACACCCAAGCTGTTTCAAACTCAGTTGAACGATAAACTGTTCTTTGTAGCAGTGTCGATTGTATTGTGATACCCTATCTCTCTGTGCTGCAGGAGCAGCAGGGCCACTGTTCTGTGCATAATTGAATTCTAAGGAGAGCAACCAAGGCAGGGAAAGGTTTTGTTTTCCTCTCTGCTGGCACCCTGCTGGAAAAGCCTTCTTGGAAAGCTGCTGGGGCTCCTGCTGCAATTACCCCCAGCAAAGGCACCCGCAGGCAGGAGGTCCCTGGAGAAGCCCAAGCACAGAGGCTGAGTCTGCTGGGCAGAGTGGGGGCAGCGTCATTAATGTGGGGTTTATGAGGTCTCCGTGCACAAGTGAGGGGGGGCTCAGCCCACACTGAGGTGCTAACGAGGACACAGGGGACCCTGACAATCAGCAGTTGCTGGAAAGCAAAAGGAAGAATGGGGCTGGAGAAGGGAGCAAGGACTGCAAAGTGCCTCCAGGTGCAAACTCCTGCACTTCTTACAAGGATTTGGGTCAAATCTGGTTGTGTCTTAGTTAAGTGAGAAACAAGCAGAAATGGAGAACTGCCCCCTGGGAGCAGCCCAGTACCCACAGGTGGGACAGTGGGAGGGAGTTGGTGGCGTTTCACCTTTCTTGCTTGCATCTACCCACCTCTGTCCCAAGAGGATGATATATCTGGGAAATTAACATCATCTGGGGTATTTTCCCTTCCCCTTATGGTAAACACTAAGGTGGTCTGAGAATTTCCCTGCTCCTTGCTTTCATCAGGGAGGCTGGGATGATTCAACTTCTCTAGAGCCCTACAGTTCATATGTACCCTTTCCTTCCCTCCCCATTTTCCCCTCTGGCTACACACTTTGAGCAGGCACTGCTCTGCCAGAGGAGGAGAGCTGCCAGGTTAGGGACTCCTGGGCTCATTCAGGCCCCTGGGCCATGTACACAAGTAGCTGGGACCAAACAACCCTCTAGTCATGCTTGAAGGCAGCACCTGCTTAATAATCAAATTCCCAGGCTTGCTAAAGCAGGGCAAGGGAAAGCTGCCTGCAAAACCTCTGGTTGCACCATGATGGGAAGCAGTGCTTCACCTCAGAGGGAAGGTGGTCCAATATCTCACACCACTGCCCATCTCTTGGGAAGCCTCAGTTTGCAGTAGCAGGACTTCTCAGCCAAAGTACAAGAAGAAAGAGATTTGAACAGCTCAAGCAGAATTTAAGGGCTGGTATTGTTTGGAAACAGCAGAAGGAGGAAAACACTGCTTTGTCTGAACACTTATGGCCTGAAGCAAAGCATCTCATTTATATTAGTGGTGTCCTGCACTTTATGAAGCTATTTAAATGAAAAAAAAAGCAGATGCTATTTTAAAGGAAGACAATGTTGCCCTGAAGCCAGGAAACCCTGAAGTATCATAAGAAAATGTCAAATGGAAACACTTAAAGGAATATCAACAGATCATGTACTGACACTTTCAAAAAGGTTCCCCTCACGTTTTGGACTGAAGGTGTTTGTCAGATTTGACCTCAGTTTGTATTTACTGAGGTCTCTCTTCCCTCCATCCATGGATCCATAGGAGATGATCTGAGAGCTGGAGCACCTCTGCTGCGAGGATAGGCTGAGAGAGTTTGGGAGACCTTAGAGCAGCCTCCCAGTACTGAAAGGGGCTCCAGAAAAGCTGGGGAGGGGCTCTTGATCAGGGAGTGCAGGGATGGGATGAGGGGGAAGGGTTTTGAGCTGCAAGAAGGGAGACTGAGATGAGATCTTAGGGAGAAATGTTTTGCTGTGAGGGTGTGGAGGCCCTGGCCCAGGTTTCCCAAAGCAGTGGTGGCTGCCCCATCCCTGGAGGTGTTCAAGGACAGGTTGGATGGGGCTTTGAGCCCCCTGATCCAGTGGGAGGTGTCCCTGCCCATGGCAGGAGGTGGAACTTGGTGGGCTTTGAGGTCCCTTCTACCCCAAACCATTCCATGATTCTATGATTGTTGGGAATCATTGGTTGCTTCTGCACGTGTATGGTGTCAATGAGGGTGCATCAGGATCATTGATCACTTTAAGGGGCAAAGCAAAAAGTTTGGCCCGTTGTGTAACAACTGCAGAGTCTCTGCTCTGTGCTTTTTTTTATCAGGGGAAGCTTCTTCTCCCACCAGCTTTTACTGACAGGAGTGAAGTGCTGTGCTGGATTAAAAATATAATTAGTGCTTACTGGGAATAGTAAAAGGCAATTCCAGCAATACTTGGTGGAAGTGCACTAGATTCCAAGGAGTTTGCACAGTAAATGGGGTTCCTGCACTAGCCAGACTCCCAACACTTTCAGTGTCTCTGGCTGAGGGAGTATGAGAAGCAAGGATGGTGCAAGCCCTCTGTGCCCCTCTCCCCAGTGCTCCCTCACCAAAGTCCCAGGAGATCTTCCACTCTTAGCAAATCCAACAGCCAATCTCAACCCTTCCATGTGGTAGAACATCCAGAAAAAGGATTAGAAAAGAAGAAATGGCCCCAGGTTGCCCCAGGGGATTTTTAGATTGGGTATCAGGAAAAATTTCTTTACTGACAGAGTGGTGAAGCCCTGGCAGAAGCTGCCCAGGGCAGGGGTGGAATCTCCATCGCTGGAGGGGTTCAAAACCAAGTAGAGGTGGCACTTCAGGACATGGTTTAGTCAGCACAATGGGGCTGGGCTGACGGCTCCCGTTGGGTCTTTGTCCAAAGAAGCACTCAGTCCTTCAGGTCTCCCATTGCAGCAGCACCCATGAGACACAAAACCTCATCCTTCGCTCAGAATCCTGCCAGTTACCCAGCACACAATGCTTACACAAATCTAAACACAGCTTGTTCTGCTGCAGTGTTGCCACAACAGATTTATAACCAGTGCGTCACCTGCTTCTCAAGTGGCTTTACATCCTGTTAACTCTCCAGGGTAGCAGCCCCCAGCCAAGGGCATCAGGCAGTCTGTGGGGATGGGGCAGGTCTGGGGTCCAGACAGGACCAAACCGTCTCCTATAGACGCTTAGCTCTTCAACATATGCAGATCTGCTCAGACTCAAAGTTTACAAACTCCAAGAAGAAACTGTCACAGCCAGAGTCTGTCAATATTTACACAGCATAAATTGGGCTTTGGAGGGCTTTTGTTCCCCCAGGGCAGGAAGGTTTTATTGTTTTGTGTAATGCCTCTGCAGAAGGAACAGTCCCCACACCCAAAACGGTCATTTCAAAGTTCCCACTGTCTTGCTTGGAGAGCAATCTCTTCCAAGGGACACATTGTCACCCTGCAAAAGGCAGAGAAGCAGACAGGAAAACAGTTGAAAAGAAAATAAAGCTTAGTCAGTCAGGAAGTCCCTCGATACTGAGTCAAGATGTATTTTGTATAAGGAGTTGTTTTATAGACAGGCTGATGTCAGCTCAAGACAAGAGTCCTGTAACATGCGAGAGACAATGAGGACAGAGCAGTTCCATAATGGGCTTTCATGTGCATCACCACAGCTCCCACCATGTCCAATGAAGCAAGTAATTGCATCTGCAGCATCAATCATTTAGTGTCATTAGACAAGCAGCTCTGTCACAAGATGAGCATCTTCTGCTTGGATAATAAGTGTCACGACCTTGCCTTGGTGCTGATGCATCAGCATGAACCCTGTGACAATGGTCTCTAGCTGGCATCAGTCCTGCCTGGAGAAAAACAGTTACACCAGAATCCACTTTGCTACCAAGATGTGCTTCTGCGATGGGTATTTAATCTTTGCACGTGAGCTGTACTGGATGCCATATGGCTCAACAGTTTGTCACCAAACTGCAGGAAAACCGAACATCTCCTGTACTCCGAGTTTCCACGCAAGGCTGGTACAGCGAGTGGCTACCTGGGCAGAGTGGGACTGGGGAGACAAATCCAGATCTACAGTGGCCATGAGGGGTCGCCCCTCTGCTATTGTGAGACCTAGAGCTTTGCATTCAGTTCTGGGGTTCTCAGCAGAGGAAGAACCTGAAGCTGTTGGAGCGAGTCCAGAGGAGGCCACGGAGATGATCCGAGAGCTGGAGCACTTCATGTACGAGGACAGACTGAGAGAGTTGGGGTTGTTCAGCCTGGAGAAGAGAAGGCTGTGGGGAGACCTTAGAGCAGCCTCCCAGTACTGAAAGGGGCTCCAGAATAGCTGAGGAGGGGCTCTGGATCAGGGAGTGCAGGGATAGGATGAGGGAGAAGGGTTTTGAGCTGAAAGAGGGGAGACTGAGATGAGATCTGAGGGAGAAATGTTTTGCTGTGAGGGTGTGGAGTCCCTGGCCCAGGTTTCCCAAAGCAGTGGTGGCTGCCCCATCCCTGGAGGTGTTGAAGGCCAGGTTGGATGGGTCTTTGAGCCTCCTGATCCAGTGGGAGGTGTCCCTGCCCATGGCAGGGGGTGGAACTTGGTGGGCTTTGAGGTCCCTTCTGACCCAAAGCTTTCCATGATTCTATGACAACAGCACAACAGCCCATATCACACCTGACATCCACCAGACTTATCTCTGGGCAGGATGATCCAGCTTCCTGTGTTTGCAAACAGCAAGTGACACACATTCCTTTTTCACTTGGTTGAGTCCCCAGAAAGAAACTTTTCTGGTTACATCAGTTGCTGAATGAGGTCAGTAATTACTCACAGGGTTGAAATAATACATTGCCCTGACAAGGCAGTTGCCATCCATAAAGGCATGGTCAAAGGCATGAGCTATTATCTGAATGCTTGCTCCCCTTGGGAAGCTCATTTCCATACAGAACTGCACCTTGTGCAATATATCTCCAGGAATGACCACTTAATGCCGCAGCTCCAGGGAACGGGACCAAAAAAGTGAGTGAAAACTATTGATCTAGTTTTAAGTCAAGCTGTATCTATTAATCAAGGACCACTAATCACTAGGGAGTTGACAAGAACATGAGGTTTCCAGGGCTGCATTAACACTCTCCATCCTCTTGGGTAAAGCCTAGGAAGACAGAGCTGCTTTCTCAGCTTGGTCTAATGTCATGCAAGGAGCAGTCTCAGAGGCATCGACAGGCAGGAAAGCCTCGCAAGAGGTACAAACAGACATTATTCCTGGTGTCTGACAACTGCTTTGACTTTAACATGGAAAATATGTTCCTGGGAAGCCCAAAGAACAATCATCTTAGTGTTATCCCCATGAGAGTGGATGTGGCATTACAAAAGTGGGAACATGGTGGCCTCTTCATTCCTCACTTCATCATTTTAGGGCCATGAAGAAGATTTGAGGGCGGGAGCACCTTCCACGCAAGGCCAGATTGAGAGTCCTGGGCTTGTTCAGCCTTAAGAAAAGGCTCTATGGAGACAGGGCTCTGCTCCAGTCCGCATTTTCCTCCCACCGTAACTCCTGTCCTAATGGGGATCTTTTTCAGAGCATTTGTTTTTCACAAGGGCATGGAGTGGTAGAATGAAGGGAAATGGCTTTAAATTGGAAAGAAGAATATTTAGTAAGAAATTCTTCATAATGAAGGTGGGGAGGTCCTGGCCCAGATTGCCCAGAGCAGTGGTGGCTGCCCCATCCCTGGAGGTGTTGAAGGCCAGGTTGGATGGGGCTTTGAGCCCCCTAATCCAGTGGGAGGTGTTCCTGCCCATGGCAGGGAGTGGAACTGGATGAGCTTTGAGGTCCCTTCAAACTCAAACCATTCTATGGTTCTGGCAGAGAAACATGAAGGTGATTTTATGAAATGAGGCCTTTGAGAGCCCCTCATTTGAGGTGAGAAGCCTGATCCTGCCTTGAAATAGCCCTCACTGAAGTGCAGAGTAACCTTTGCAGCCAGTTACTGTGTTTATAATTCTCCAGGGCTGCAAAAATGGCAGTTTCATGCATGACAGTGAGGCACAGCTCAGGAAGGGAGGGCACTGCCTGCACAGAGTCTTTGCCTTGCTGCCGGCATCCCTGTGTGTGTTTCCAGGCCCTGTGCTCACATAAACCACTCCCCTGACTGCCAGGCCAATATTCAAAACCATAAGGCCTTTTTAATTAAATGTAATTTTAATATATCTGTTTTACCTTCTCCGCAAAAGCAGATGTTTGGCGATGTAACTCTTGGTACTCCAGGAACACGCAGGTTAAAATGCACATGGCTGGCATTTGGCTTCAAATGCCACTCATTTTAAGTGGGAAGTGGTGAGTGTAGATGCTGAGTGAACATGATCATTGATGATGAGACTGTCCTAGGGCACAGAGTTGAAAATCATAGAACCCCGGAATGGTTGAAAGGGACCTCAAAGCCCATCCAGTTCCACCCCTCCTGCCATGGGCAGGGACACCTCCGACGGGATCAGGGGCTCAAAGCCCCATCCAACCTGGCCTTGAACACCTCCAGGGATGGGTCAGCCACCACTGCTCTGGGCAACCTCGACCAGGACCTCCCCACCCTCACAGCAAAATATTTTTCCCTAAGATCTCATCTCAATCTCCCCTCTTTCAGCTGAAAACTGTTCCCCCTCATCCTGTCCCTGCACTCTGCAATCAAGAGTCTCTCCCAGATTTCCTGCAGTCCCTTTCAGTACTTGATTGTGTATCAGCCTAGAATTTAACATAATCCACCTTGAAGATGGTGAGGGATGAATGGATGGACAAAAATGTCAACTAGGAGTTGTGTTTCCTCAGCATATAGTTCCTCAGCTACAGATCAGGGGAGAAACCGCACCTCCTCTCACAGCCATGAAATTGGAGAACAGTGACCTGACACCAAGGCTTCTTGGGAAAAGCTCCCCTTTCAAAGTAATCTGGAATTCAGTTGAAGTTGCAGTGGGTGTATGAGCAGCCCTGAGTGACATCACAGGGCAAAACCACTTCTGAACTGGTAAATGCTCTCCTAAGACCAGACCCAGCAGTGCTGGGGCTGCCAGTGGGAACGCTGCCATCACCTGAGAGAAGTGAAATACCAAACCCCACATCATTCCACAAGTCAGGCAGCCAAAACACCATGAAGGTCATGCAGAAAAATGGTGCTCTCAGCCAAGATTGTGTCAGAGCATGCTGTGTTGAGTGTCTAATACAGCCTGAAGTGAAGAAACCCTCACTGCCCACCTACATCTTGGGATGTAAGTAGAAGTGTTGCTGGGTTTTGCATCAGTAGTATTGTACTTGTGACAGTAAATTAATAAATTCTCTGTTCTGGGCCCTCAGACTGCAAAACCTTTTTGAAATTACTTTAACAATCATAAAATCACAAAATTGTCAAGGTTGCAAAAGAGCTCTAAGGTCATCCAGTCCATCCATCAGACCAGCCCCACCGTGGCTACTAAACCCTGTCCCCAGGTGGCAGGGCCACACAGTTTTTTAACTCCTCCAGTGATGGAGGCTCCACCACTGTCCTGGGCAGCCTCTATCAGGGCTTCACCACTCTATCGGTAAAGAAATATTTCCTGATATCCAACCTAAACCTCCCCTGGTGAGCAAGTGTCCCTTTCTCTTTCTCTGCTCAGTGTCAGTACCAGTCGCACAACTTTGGTTCGTGCTCTCCAGAGAGACAGGAAGGGAGGAATTATAGTGCATCGATTTGTCCCTGCCTGCTTGGTTTTGTGATTCACACCCGGCCACTGGCTTGGTCGATGAAGCAATAAGACATTGACAGGCATATAATAGAGGAACCGGACTTCTGCAGCACGGGATGTGCCATCTCCCCAGAGTGTGCTGCTGGTTTTGTTCAGCTGATCCATGAAAACACCCCCTCCTGCCCTCCCCCTTAGCACTGCCGCTGCTGGGCCACTTCCCTCCCAGAAACCCAGGATTCTGATCCTTTCTGAACAGTCAAAAAAGAGGGAAAAACGCCTCCTTGTGCACGTCTGAGGGCATACACACGTTTTTATTAGGCTGTTTGTGCACCTACAGCATGGTCGGCTCCTCTGCCATGTCATAGAATCATGGAATTGTTTGGGTTAAAGGAACCTTAAAGCCCATCTAGTTCCAAGAACCTTGCCATGGCCAGGGACACTTCCCACTGGATAAGGGGGCTCCGAGCCCCATCCAACCTGCCCTTGAGCACCTCCAGGGATGGGGCAGCCACCACTGCTCTGGGCAACCTGGGCCAGGGCCTCCCCACCCTCACAGCAAAACAATTCTCCCTAAGATCTCATTTCAATCTCCCCTCTTGCAGCTCAAAACCATTCCCCCTCATCCCATCCCTGCACTGCCTGATCAAGAGCCCCTTCCCAGCTTTCCTGGAGCCCCTTTCAGTACTGGGAGGCTGCTCTAAGGTCTCCCCTCAGGCTTCTTTTCTCCAGGCTGAACAACCCCAACTCTCTCAGCCTGTCCTTGTACAGGAGGTGCTCCAGCCCTCGGATCATCTCCGTGGCCTCCTCTGGACTCTCTCCAACAGCTCCAGGTCCTGTGCTGAGGACTCCAGAATTGGACACAGGGCTCCAGGTGTGGTCTCCCCAGAGTGGAGTAGAGGGGCAGAATCCCCTCCCTCCCCTCTGGTCCCACTGCTTTGGATGCAACCCAGGACATGGTTGGATTTTCACTCATCTTTTTTCTGGTGAGAACCTGGGAACAAGCCCACAGATCAGAAACAGGGCTAGAGAGTGACTGTAAGAAGGGATCATGAAGCCCCAGGCAGAGGCTGGATAAGAACAATGCTGGGAAGAGGAGACGTGTCTCTAAGTGGTGTAGAGCTACAGGTCCCTGTCCCTATGCTCTGCAGAGGCAGGAAGATATTTTTATTGGGATACTACAAACAGACCCCTATTAGGAAGGATTTTGCTCCCATAGTGGGGTGATTGTTTATAAAGCCATGTGTGATGGAAAGGCACTGTTACAGCGTGGAGGAGGAGGGGGTCCTTGAAGGACAGCCACCTCAATGCAGCTTTCATAGTGGGATTATCTTCCCCCCTTTGGAGGAGGCATCTGGAAGAAGCCTGCTTTCCAGGGGGGCACTCTGGCATTCAAGCAGGCACCCAGCCCTAAAGCAACACTTCATTTTCAATCTCTTGTGTTGATCCCAAACAAAATTAGTATGGACTTCCCAACTTCTCTCTGGTTTTCTCAGCTTAAAGCAATTTCCCCTTACAGCCTTGCAGGCTGGGCAGAAAACCCCCAAAAAGACTTTTCAATGTTTTGGAAGAGCTCTTGTCACCAGAGGAAGAGCACCAAGCATTGCTGAGAGCCTCCTCCACCACAGCCCCACCTATGCACATCTGCTTTCTATGCGCCTTGGACTCCGCGTCTGTAATACCTGCCTGGAGGATTGTCCCTGGCTTTTATAGAAACCATCATCAGCATGTGAGAAATATGCAGTAAAATTTAGCTATAAATCTATCTGTAGGGTGCTTGGAGAGTCCGTGCACTGCTGGCAGCGTTGGCTTTGTGCAAGGGATTTTGTGCTGTTGCATCCCCAGTTCCCTCCTGGCTCTGGTGGTCTGCACGCAGAGCACAGCTTTACTGCCTGTAACTTCATCTTTGCAGCTGCTGAGGATTAAAACTGAGGAGGGGATTGGCAGCTCCAAGACCACTTTTTCGAATTGGTCCTCAGCCTGGTTTCTCTTCCTCCCAGTCCTGCTACTTACAGCTGTTCCCTCCCCATGATAGCATCAGGATCTGCCTGGAAACTTCTCCTGTTTCTGCTTGGCTTCATGTTCCTGCTGCTTTGCTCTGCAGGTCTCACAGTACTGCTGGGAAGCTCAGAAAATCCACTGATGGAACAAAGGATATATCAAATCCTTCAGGAAAACCAGACATTGACAGCTGGCAGAGGGATGGGAGTGCTTTCCAGTCCCAGCCGGCACTGCTGGAGAAGTCATCAGGAGCTCGCCAGGCACTAGACTTGTTCTCAGGAAGCCCTTTTTCATTCCCACCTTCTTTACACCAAAATGACTCACAAGGTCATGGTTGGAGCTCCAGGTGATGTTGTTGCAAACCAGGAGCAAAGTCCAAGGTGAAATCAGGAGTGTCTGGAAAGTATTTGAAAACCCCTTGGTGGAAAGCTTTGGACACAAGTGATCAGCACAACCCCCATGCTGGTGTTCCTGAAGTATCTCTCAGATGCCAAGGAAGGAGGCACTGCCAACAGCAACAAAGTCACCCAAGGCAAGACACGCTGTGAGGAAGAGATGTCATCCAGAGGAATCTTGGGAGGCTGGAGAGATGGGACTGTGTAAAACTCATGAAGTTCAAGAAGGTCAAGTGCAAGGTCCTGCACCTGGATTGGGGTAATCCCAACAACAAATATAGACCAGGCAGAGAATGGATTGGGAGCAGACCTGAGGAGCAGGACTTGGGGTGCTGTGGGATGAGAAGCTCAACATGAGCCGGCAGCAAGCGCTCCCAGCCCAGAAAACACCCATGTCCTGGGCTGCACCCAAAGAGTGGGACCAGAGGGGAGGGAGAGAGGGGATTCTGCCCCTCTGCTCTGCTCTGGGGAGACCCCACCTGCATCCCTGTGTCCAGTTCTCGAGTCCTCAGCACAGGAGGGACCTGGAACTGTTGGAACGGGTCCAGAGGAGGCCATGGAGGTGATCCAAGGGCTGGAGCACCTCCTGTACGAGGACAGGCTGAGAGAGTTGGGGTTGTTCAGCCTGGAGAAGGAGGGGAGACCTTACAGCAGCCTCCCAGTACTGAAAGGGGCTCCAGCAAAGCTGGGGAGGGGCTCTTGATCAGGGAGGGCAGGGATAGGACAAGGGGGAACCATTTTCAGCTGTAAGAGGGGAGATGGAGTTGAGATCTTGTTGAGAAATGTTTTGCTGTGAGGGTGGGGAGGCCCTGGCCCAGGTTGCCCAGAGCAGCAGTGGCTGCCCCATCCCTGGAGATATTCAAGGGCAGGTTGGATGAGGCTTTGAGCCCCCTGATCCAGTGAGAGGTGTCGCTGCCCATGGCAGGGGGGTTGGAACTGGATAGGCTTTGAGGTCTCTTCCAACCCAAACCATTTTGTGATTCTATGATACAGGCAGAACTTGCTGGATTGCAAGCGGGAAAGAGGTGTGATAATCACCACAAAAAACCTAGATTGTTTCCATTTGAAAACACAAACTATTCTATCTCAATAAGCTAAAGAGGCTTCGCTGCAGGAAAGGTGAAGTTTGAAAACTTCAAACCACCTGTGTTATACCGTATCTGCACGTTAATGTTGCATTAAGCTCTGTGTATGTTAATGCCTGATCTATAAATGTGAAACTTCATGTTTCACTGCAACATAAAACTTCAAGTAAATCAAATGGAACAATAAGGTCAAACCAGAATGATTTGATTTTATGTCTTGGAAGCCATATTTGGCAGATCCAGAACGGGATTGTCCAAAGACTGGCTTGGATTCTTATCCTCTCAGTGGATTTCTGCAAGATGTTTTAAATCTTCGTGCCCTGCTGCCTCTCCAGTGGAAAACCCTTCTGCTGGAAAGCTCTTGGTAAGTTTTTCTGAGGATCAAGGTGCTGCTCAATAAATGCTTTCTCACCCGCTGAGCAAGTTGCATTTCATTATGCAGCAGCTGCAGCGTGTGGCTGTTTCTGCATGCTAAAGATGAGTGGGTCCCAATGCACCTTCTCATTGTAATTTGCCTTTTTTTTTCCTGTGGGCAATATGTAATTGCTGCAAAATTACAGGGGAGAGCTAGGAAAATAATGAGACTTAACCAGGAGCCAGGGTCTTCGTTGTCCTCTGCATCCACTACCCAGGAGGTCTGGAGCCAAGCCTGTTTTGCTCTGCAAGTCTTTCACCTGCAAAGGTTGGAAGGGGACTCCTGAGGACCTGGCACAAGCAACGTCCTCAGAGGAAGCTTTGAGATAAGGCTCCAAGGCTGAGCAGCAGGAGTGCTGCCTCGTTGCATGCTCTGGTGATGCTTGTTCTGTGAGGAAATAGCGAGAGAGGAGAACAGCAAGAATAAGAGATGAGAATAAAGCCACAGAATCATAGAATATTTTGGGTTGGAAGGGTCATCCAGGCCAACCCCTCTGCATGAGCAGGGACATCTTTAACCAGATCAGGTTGCTCAAAGCACCATCCAGCCTGACCTTGAATGTTCCCACAGCTGGGGCATCCACTGCCTCTCTGGACAAACTGTGTCAGTGGTTCATCACCCTCGTTGTAAACAATCTCTTCCTTATATCCAGTCTAAATCTCCCCTTCCTTATTTTAAAATCATTACTCCTTGTCCTGTCACAACTGGCTTTGCTAAAACCTCTATCCCCATCTTTCCAATAGGCAAAACCCTCCATAGAAATAGATAAAAGCATTTGCCTTGGACTGGTGAGGCAAGTCCCAGGAGACCGGAGCTGTTTATCTTTAATAAAGAGAGCATGGAAAAAGCATTAAAGACACAGCTTAATTTCCCTGCAGTATTCAGACACTGCACAGCCTGTAACTAATGATGGTTTGTTATAGGCTGTAATAAGTTTTCCTTATGTAGGCAAAGTCCCAGTGGGTTTTCAGGGTGTTATTATAATAGAAACTAAGTGATTTAGTCTCTTCCAAGCAGAAGATGATGTCTCTCTTTCCTTTCTACTTATGAGACCCATCCATCACTCCTGTGGGCAGGTTGCCTGCAGTGGCACGAGTCCCCGTTCCTGCTGGTGCTTCCCCCTCCTGCCCCCAAGGTGCCCACAGATACCATCAAACCCAAAGGAAACTTCACACAGAAAGGGAAATTCTGTCCCCCTTCTGCGTCCTTGGCCCACTCTGGCTATGCCCAGGGTCCCCACTGAGCTTTTCTGTCTTGCAGCAGTCATAGAATAATTCAATGGTTTGGGTTGGAAGGGACCTCAAAGCCCATCCAGTTCCAATCCCCTGCCATGGGCAGGGACACCTCCTCTTGGCTCAGGGGGCTTGCAGACCCAACCAGCCTGGTCTTGAACACCTCCAGGGATGGGGTATCCGAGTTTCCCGAGTGCTAAATGTTTCAGCTGCCCCCTCTTAAACCTTGCCTGCTGTGATTGTGGTTCAGGTAGCACCACTGGGGTGACCATAGGTGGTGGCTTTTTGGTACCCTTAGGATGAGAAGAAGATCTGGGAAGTTGCTAGCATCAACTTTACTTATGGTACAGTCATTACCCTTCCATTATCCTTCCATGGCTGCACTTGGCAGCTCATTGCATTTTACCCATTTCTGTGGGCATATACATACTGTTTATTTATAACAGAAGACCAGAGGACAAGACAGGAGGTCACTGATGTGCTGTTTAGCTCAGCATCATTGCAATAAATACCATTTATTACATCCTCAGTGTGTGTGAAGCCTGGGAGAACTCCCATGCCCGACTGCTGGGAAAAAGGGTGGAAGAAATGCCTGAGTTTCTGAGACAGCCTGGAAAACCTCTGCAGTGCTTTTGCAAAGCTAAATAGTTCACTGCAACACTTCCTGAAGGGCATTCCCAAGACTTCTGTGCTAAAATGAACCTGATTCTTACTTGTGAACCTCTCCATCACCTGCAAGCATGCTGCTCATGCAGATCAGTTCCCTTCCCAAAGCCAGAGGGCACTGCTGCCTGGGGCTGATGGCAGCCTGCCCGGGTAAAGCATCCTCGAGGAGGTGTCTGAGGTGGATATAACACTGTAAGCTGGAAATAGCTCTCCGTGAGTCCCATTCCCAGACTTATAGTGAAATGGGTTGATTTTCTTGCTGGCAGCAGGATCTTTCTGATACCTGAAAGAAGGGGCAGAGTGAATACATTATGCAGTCCTGCAAGGAAGATGTCCTTGCAAGATAAAAGTGCAGTAGAGGGCACGTGGTTCAGATGAAAGGTCGTAGAATGACTCAAGTTGGAAGGGACCCTCAAGGACCATCGAGTCCAGCTCCTGCACAGGACAACCCCAACATTCTCACCCTGGGGCTGAGGGCCTTGGCCAAAGGCTTCTGGAATATTGTCAAGTTGTGACTGCTTCCCTGGGGAGCTGTTCCAGGGCTCCACCACTCCCTGGGGGAAGAACCTTCTCCTATTATCGAACCTAACCCTCCCCTGACTCATCCTCCTGCCATTCCCTCGGGACCTGTATCAGGTCATCTATCAGATGTCTGATGGCGACCTTTAGAGTCAGATATTTACACAGAGGGGCAGTTCTGGAAGGCTGGTTATTCCATTTTCTGCCATTGCATCCATGTCTGTGCCTTTGTTTTCCCTCACTGGATCTGCTCCTGTCTTCACTGCTAGTTTAAAATAAAAATCTAATCCATTTACTATCCTCCCTGAGGGCCATTAAGCGCTGGCTGAGGAAGAGTGTTATCTCCGCCTGGCTGGCAGAGGATTCAGAGCTGCCTGAGAATTTAACTCCTTTGTGGCTGGGAGGGAAGGAGTGTCCCACTTTCCAGAGTGCTGGGGATGGGAGACGCTGGCACGTTTCTGCCTTTCCATTGAGCCAAGAGCTGTGACCCCTTGGCATCCTCTCCTATCCCTTCCTCCAGGCTTTGTCCCACTGCTGCCACGAGTAGAGGGGCTGCAGATCTGCAGTGACCCCGGGGTGAATGCCATGAGTGCTGCTTTCCTGCAGCATCAGGGAGGTCTGGTCCCTCCATGGCCAAGAAAGAAGCAAAGCAGTGGTTTTCACTGCTCAGGACACATCTCCAGCTATAAAACCAGGGCTGCTAAAGGGAGCAGAGGACCCAGCCCATGGAGGCTGGGAGGTAGTGCCCTGAGACAGAAAACTGGGAGGCAGAGCTCAAGGCTCAGATCTGCTCCTTGGGCCAAGGAGCATCATCTTGATGGATTTACCCTGGAAAGAGCAATAACCCATGTCCCGTGTCCCTGTGCTTGGGGAGTGCTCTGGGGTAGGGCTGTCCCCAGGGCTGTTGTGTGCACAAACATGTCCTAAAAGGTTGCTACTGGAAATTCCATGTTTCTCTTGTACGTGAAAAAAATATGTGTCTGTTTGCTCCATATTGGGAAGAAAAGTCAAAATTTTCCATTTTATGAACATGAAAATTCTGCTAAACATAATTTTAGCATAAAATATGCTGCACAACCAAATGAGACAACTGCTTATTTCACCACTATGTGCCCAAGAGATATGTCAATTCCTTTGGCTCAGCATCAGTGCAGCAGGCACAAGCTACTGGGATGTTTTGGACCAGCTCTGAATCCATAGCTACTGCCAGAGGAGACCAGTTGAGGCTGTGCTTGCCTGCTTGGAAATCAAAATCCCCTCCAGCTTTCCTGGAGGGATTCAAGTGTGAAGTGGGGATTTTCCCAACCTGCCTCAAGGGACATGGTGCCAAGATCATTCTTGTTTTCCTTGCTGGACAATTCCTGATCATTATTATTTGGGTCACGCTCACCGGGTTTTAAATTATTCTGTCTCAAGTAGATGATGGCATTTGTTACATGTCATGTGATGTTCCTGGTAATTAATTGGTATTTAATTAATTAAGGGATAATGGCGTTCAATTAAGGGATGCTCGTGGAACACTGTCACTGGGTAATTAATGGCTTCCTGCTGCTCAAGCAAAGCTGAGGCATTTGTGGAAAATAAATAGAAAGGAGAAGCTGTTTATTGCCTTGGGAGGAGAGAGTGTTGTGTCCTAGTGATCTCCTGCACTGTGACCAAGATGTGGAGAGCGCTTTCTGCCGCAGGCAAGAAGGAGTTGTGTGACCTTGCAGCAGTCGAGCACCCACTGACACTCTTTCAGCTGGCAGCAAACACGATGTGCAATCACTGGTGAGGAGGAGCACTGCACAAACAGTGAGAACCTGGTGTTTCCAGCATCACACAGCAGGTCAATTGCAGAAACAGGACCTGATTTCCAGACTCTTTGCCCAGAATTCTGTCAGGGTGAGTCAGGCTCTGCCCCTGGCATGGGTAGACTTGAAATTGCTCTCATTGAGGTCAAGGACCAAAGTATCTGTATCCTGAGCTGCACCCAAAGCAGTGGGACCAGAACAGTGAGGGAGGGGATTCTGACCCTCTGCTCCGCTCTGGGAAGAACCCACCTGGAGCCCTGTGTCCAGTTCTGGAGTCCTCAGCACAGGGAGGACCTGGAGCTGTTGAAGAGAGTCCAGAGGAGGCCACAGAGATGATCCAAGGGCTGAAGAACCTCCTGTATGAGGAGAGATTGAGAGAGTTGGGGTTGTTCAGCCTGGAGAAGAGAAGGCTGAGGGAAGACCTTAGAGCAGCCTTCCAGGACTGAAAGGGGCTCCAGGAAAGCTGGGGAAGGGCTCTTGATCAGGAAGTGCAGGGACAGGATGAGGGAAAAGGTTTTTGGCTGAAAGGGGAGATTGAGATGAGATCTTGGGTAAAAATCTTTTGCTGTGAGGGTTGGGGAAGCCCTGGCCCAGGTTGCCCAGAGCAGTGGTGGCTGCCCCATCCCTGGAATTGTTCAAGGCCAGGTTGGATGAGGCTTTGAGCCCCCTGATGCAGTGGGAGGTAGGTGTCCCTGCCTATGGCAGGGGTGGAACTTGGTGGGCTCTGAGGTCCCTTCTGACTCAAGTCGTTCTATCATTGTTTGGACCATCAATGTTAACCATTTCTTTGTTATTCTGAGTGGGTCAGGAACACCAGTATTTCTGAGTGCATCTGTGTTTCCATGCCAGCATCTGTGAAACACAATCTGTAGCTGCTCATCTCTTAAAGCTCCTCAACATTTGTGTAACTTTGCAGAGGAACCCTATTTGTTCCTAGTGCCAGTGTATGGGATGGACCCAATGGGGTTCATCCAGTTTCCTGACACCTCTGGGATGGAAGTTAAGGTGGAAATATAAACTCTAATTACAGCTCCAGTAAGCTCCAACTTCTAATTAACTGCAGATTAGGTTAGAAATAGTTATGTAAAACACAACTGGAAAGCCCTGGACTACGTGGTTACACAATACCGAGGAAAATGAATGATCTCTGCAGATGCCTAAGTAGGGTGAAAACGCTCCAGGTGTGATTTTTCGAAAACACAGGGAGCAAACCAATTTGGAAACAGCTCCTTCTCCTGCTGTGACTCACTCTTCACCCCCATGAGCATCCTCATGCCAAGCTGGATTTTATCCTGTGCTGCGTCTTTGGGGAAGGAACTCCCCAGACTTCCCATCTCACTCAGTGCAGGAAGCAGAGGACTCCTGGGTTTGTACCCAGTCACCACTCACAGGCCTGGACGTCCCAAAATTCTTCAGAAACCGAATTCCACTGAAAGGCAAATCCCACCACAGGGCTGAGGACACAGCAGCTGAAGCGGTGCTGGTGGTTCTTCCTTGCTGTCTGCCAGGCAGGGCTGCTGCTGTGCTGCAGCCTGACAAATCACTCCACAATTCACCTTAAAATGTTGGCTCGTACCCAGTTTAAGAGCAGTTCATTTATCTTTTTTTTGTGTCTGCAGAAATGGTTGCTCTAAGGTGGGCGGATTCTTTTACTACTTAATGTCAGCAATCATAGGAGCCTCCCGCAGCCACGATGGGTGCCACCAAAGAGCACCAGCAAGGACCTCCAAGGCCTTCAGTCAAGAGCAAGCCCCCCTTCCTTCCCAAAAGCCAGTCTGCCCCTGCACCAAGGAATCGATTTTGGAGCAGGGCTGGCACTCCTTGTAGGTGGAGATTGATCAAAGCATGTGGAAGAGACTGCTGGAGTGTGTCTTTGGGTGGGAGAAACTGTGATTCCCAAGGCACAAGCCCTGAGGAAGACTGACTGAGATGGGGCTGCCTTCAATGTCACCTCAGCTGCGGGGTGTCTGGCAGCTGGTTTTAGCAGCAGCAGTGTCTTCTGCAGCTCTTTCTACTGAAGTGCCTCCAGCACAGCCCTGGACAGGCTCCAGACCTGATGGCCTCTGGCTTAACCCCCTCCTGCAACACTTCTGCTCTGTGTCTGTCTCCTGGGAACTGGAGGTCATTGCAGATTCCCCGCCTTTATGGAGCCTTTTGCTTGCTGCCAACTCTGCCCCAGCTTATCTCACACTGCTCCAACTCTCCACAATCTTGTAAACACTTTCCTACTTTGGCTGTTTATAAAAGGAAGAGGAAAGTGGATGCGACTTCCCCGTCTGCCCCCTGAGGGGCCAAGCAGTTCTTCACTTCTGGCAGAGCTTCTGTGGGGTTTTATTTCATTTGTTTGCATTTAATCTGAAAAAGACTATTTGTTGTCCAAGGAGGTCCTTGAAGATCACAGTCAGAGCATGAGGTGGTTTCTCTGCAACATGCAGGAATTCCTCTGAATTGTCCCAGGAGCAACAGCCAGAAACTGGGGGTGAGGATGGTGCTGTCTGCGCCGCAGTGAAGTTCGCTGACCTGATGAGAGACAAGGCAAGTGCTGGGGGTGCTGGCATGCAGGACGGAGGGGTCTGTCCCATGGAGGTCCCATAGGTGACAAGGAACAAACTGATGAGTGTGGTCACAACTTGGGTCAGCCAAGGTCTGTACTCTGCTACTCAACTTCCTTGGTCTGCCCAGGACCCTGGAAACCACTATTTGTGGTTGCTGGGACCAAAGCTGCCACTGACTGTCACAGCCTCAAACAGGTCTTCTCCTTTATTCAGCTGCGCATCCCCCAGTTGGCTCATCCAGCACCTCTGTCATGAAGTTATCCATGGCATTCCCCAGAAATTTTTTGGATCACTTATATCCTGACCTGTTGTTCTTCCAGCAGATATCAAGGAGGTTGAAGTCTCCCATGAGGGGAGGTTTTGACACTCAGAGGCTTCCCTGAGTTGTTCACAGAATCATGGAATGGTTTGGGTTAGAAGAGACCTCAGAGCCCATCCAGTTCCACCCCTTGCCATGGGTAGGGACACCTCCTGCTGGATCAGGGGGCTCAAAGCCCCATCCAACCTGGCCTTCAACACGTCTAGGGATGGGACGGGGCAGCCACCACTGCTCTGGGAAACCTGGGCCAGGGCCTCCACACTCTCACAGCAAAACATTCCTCAAAAAGATCTCAACGCAATCTCCCCTCTTTCAGATGAAAACCATTCCCCCTCATCCTATCCCTGCCCTCCCTGATCAAGAGCCCCTCCCCAGCTTTCCTGGAGCCCCTTTCAGCACTCAGAGGCTGCTCTAAGGTCTCCCCTCAGCCTTCTCTTCTCCAGGCTGAACAACCCCAACTCTCTCAATCTCTCCTCATACAGGAGGTTCTTCAGCCCTTGGATCATCTCTGTGGCCTCCTCTGGACTGGTTCCAACAGTTTCATGTCCTTCCTATGTTGGGGATTCCAGAAGTGGTCACAGGGCTGCAGGTGGGGTCTCACCAGAGAGAAGCAGAGGGTCAGAATCCCCTCCCTCCCCTCTGGTCCCACTTCTTTGAGTGCATGGGTGTTTTCTGGACTGTGAGCGCTCGTTGCTGGCTCATATTGAAATTCTCATCCACCAGCACACCAAGTCCTTCTCCTCAGGGCTTCTCTCAATCTTGTTTACAGGCTTTGTGCCCTTCCTCACCCTGACAGAGCGGTCTGTATCCTGCCCCCACCCAATGCCACCTTCCCACCCCCTCCTAGGACCCTGACCCACGAGTGCTCATCCAGAAGGTCATCGATCCTGTGTAGGAGCCCCTTACACCTGAGCTGCTCCCATGCTCCGTTCAGGTGGGGATCCTTGGTCATGTGAGGCGATGGTTAACAGCTCAACCACGGCTTACTGGGGCAGCAGCCCCCGTCTCACCAGCTCATTTGTGTCTGGAATACCAAAGACAAGGTTGGGCAGCATTCAAGTGAAATGCAAGGTTATGCAGTGTACGTGTAAAGAAAGGAAAACATCTGCAAAGTATCATGACCTCTCATGAAAATAATGTTTTGCTGAGTCGAGTTGCAAACATTACAGATGGAGAAGGTTTGGCAAGAGTGCAGGGGAGTCAGATGTATACAGCTTCCATTAATTTCAGGAATTTCAGTGTCTAAAACACACAGTTCTGAACAGTGATATCGAAGAGACAAGGAGATTGGAATGGATTTCTGACACCAGCTATGTTTTATTATTTGAAATATCAAGAAAATCATTCTCATAAAGGTGGGGGCTTCTGCTGGATGATAGCTCTGGCCTGTGCCTCCTTCTTCTGCTGCGCCTGTACACCTATGCTTATGCCTCTCAGGAGATCAGGTATCCCTCTTGATGGCCACTGTGAGGAGCACTCTGCCATGGGTACAGGTCATTTACCTGGTGGTGAAGGGAGTAGTATTTCATGTCACTTCTGGAAAAGGATTTTGTGGAAAAGGAGCCCCACACAATGCTTTAGTTGGAAAAACTCAATAAGGGGAATTGACAAGATCTCTCTGGATCCAACAAATATTAATCATAACATAACAGGGCTCACAGAATAGGAACAGAAGTCTCTGGATGATATCTTCAATAGTGTCTGTAAGGTCAAATACCCAATTGTTAGGGGTACTTCTCAACGAATTCTGGATGGGGATGGAAGCCCCGGTCTAGACTTTCATAGAATCATCTAGTTCTGATCCCCCTGCCACTGGATCAGGTTGCTCAAAGCCCCATCCAACCTGGCTTTGAACACCTCTGAGGATGGGGTTTAAGCCTGAAGATCAGACACATTTTAATGTTAAAGATGAGTTTTGAAGACAACTATACATTGTTATTTGAAATACCTGGAAAATCATTCTCATAAAGGTGGAAACTTCTGAACTTCTGCTGGATGGTAGCTCTGGCACTGAACATTCACCCAGCACCTCCTTCCTTTGTCTACACCCATGCTTATACCACTTCAGATATCATGCATCCCTCTTGATGGCCATGGTGAGGAGCACTCTGCCATGGGTACAGATTTGTAGGGCTGTTTTCTGCTGGATGGGCTTAATGAGCAACCTACCCTCTCCCTTTAGGGAGCATGGACAGCCTCTGCCATCTGCTACCCAGAGGACATCTGTGGAGACACTCAACATACCAAAGGACATCCCCCCATGGCAGAATGGGCAAGGTCTCCTCTCACAGCTTGTATTTCTTCAGCAGTTCGCTCTGCCATTGCCGCTTCTTATTGGGAAAGACAACGGGGATCTTGATCTTACGGAAGTCCTCGATGCACTTCCCCAGCTCAGACTCCAGCACCCGCCTCCCCTCACTCACCACTGCTGCTGCTGCAGGGCTGACCTCCACCCCGTTCTCCTTCACTGCTGCGTGGTCACTGTTCCGCCTCTGCCCCATCTGCTTCACCTCCTCCAGCTTCTTCAGAGACTTGGAGAAGTCCAGGGTGCCGGGGCGGGCTGGGCACTCCTCAGGGGCTTCTGGCCATGGCAAGGAGTCGGTGGGGCTGGGATCTCTCACCTCCATCTGGAGATCTCTGCTTGGGAGCATCTCATCTGCGCCTGGAGCTGGGTTGGGCTCACTGTGGCTGTTCATGCCGGAGGCTGCAAAGTCATCTACACCGCCAGGGCTGGCTGGGTCCTGCTTCACCTCACAGCTTTGCTTTGGCTCCTCTGGGTTGCTGTGAGCTGGGGAAGGAAAGCAGAGAGCTATGTGAGGAGATGGAGCTTGCACAGTCCCTGGCAAGAGGCTGCATCTCAGGCAAAGCTGGGGTGCAACCACGCAAAGGGTGCGGATAGCTCGGCTCAGCTGGGTGTGGGGAAGTTACAGTCGGGTCCCTGTGGGGTGCCCAGCTGAGAAGATAAAGCCAAACCACTACCTCAGTTCTCCAAGTCTTGGGTTGGCTCAGCCCTGTGGTCAGCCCTGGGTAGGCTCTGATGGTCCTGGTAAGTTAGAGGCTTCCTGTGGTCTATGGTTTGGTCTGCAGTGGTGCCACAGGATGCTGAATACAGGAGCAGTCTGAACCAGAAACCTGAGATACGAGGATGCCTGACATGGGAGAAGAAATCATACAGCCTCCCACAGACCACAGGCAGGACTTGCACGTGCTTTTGTTTGTTAACAACAGTGGAAGACAAGCAGTGACTCTACATGGGAAAGAGTCACTCTGTTTCAATGACCGACTGCCAGAGAAAAGTTAATGGAAATGGTTAAAAAAGCATTTAACAAAGCCTCCCTGCTCCACTTCTCAGGGTTGCGAATAGCAGTGCATGCATTTAGGGCCACGAAGGTGATCGGAGGGCTGGAACCACCTCCTATTTGAGGACAGGCAGAGAGAGTTGGGGTTGTTCAGCCTGGAGAAGAGAAGGCTATGAGGAGACCTTGGAGCAGCCTCCCAGTACTGAAAGGGGCTCCAGGAAAGCTGGGAAGGGGCTCTTGATCAGGAAGGGCAGGGACACCATGAGGGGGAAGGGTTTTCAGCTGCAGGAGGGGAGATTGAAATGAGATCTGAGGGAGAAATGTTTTGCTGTGAGGTTGGGGAGGCCCTGGCCCAGGTTGTCCAGAGCAGTGGTGGCTGCCCCATCCCTGGAAGTGTTCCAGGCCAGGCTGGATGGAGCTTGGAGGCCCTGATCCAGTGGGAGGTGTCCCTGCCCATTGGCAGGGGGGAGTTGGAACAGAATGGACTTGGCACTGCACAGTGGAGCTGGTGTGGGCAGGATTCTCAAGCAGCTGAGGCTGCCTTCAGAGTGGACCCACCAAGCACCCAGGACAAGCCACAGTCCTGTCCCTCAAAACCAAAGAGTTCTGAAAATAAAGTATTTTTCCCTCTAAAATGTCTAAAATCCTGACCTTCTGGTTTGGGTTTTTTTAAAGCACATCTGCTGGCAGAGCCATAAAGCGGGATACTAAGTATTTCTATTCTAAATTCCTCATCCTACACTCTACTCCCCATGGAAGCAGAAAATACTAAGGTGGATTTTTCCTTTAAAACTTTTTGTAAAGACAGAGTTTGTGGGCTTTTTTTTCCCCTTCTCTTTCTTCCTCTTCCTTTTTCATTTTGACATTTACTATAAAGGCTCCAGCACTGAAATTACTTGAGGTGGAAAGCTGAAATGTCATCCATCACTGAGCAGAAACCTTGAAGGCTGGATTTGCTCGGGCAAATCTTGCCACGAAGTTACAGGGATGTATCTTTGCCCCAAATTCTTTGAGTGATGGAATAAAGTCTCTAAGTTCTTATACTGCTTTAATCATCTTATCTGTGAGCCTCAAAACAGGGTTTGTGAAACGGGGAGCTGAGGCACAGGGAGCATAAGTCGATGCCCCCAAATAGGTACAAGAAGCCTGTGGCTTATCTGGAGATTGAATTCAAATCTCTTCAGTTCTTCTCCAGCATCTCAGCTCCTCGACCACCCAATGGCTGCAGCTGGCTTGCTATAGCAATATTTTTTCTAAAGTTTTCAATACATTTTACATCACATTATTCCTATTTGAGAAGTGAAATAACTTGTTAAGGTCACCAGGCTGAGAACAAAACCTCAGTCCCCTGGGTGGTGTTCCCGCACACTCTCCATTCCAGATCATGCTGATTTTCTTTGCACAATCTGGCAGGGCTGGCTGCCAGGCTACAGACCTGCAAATTCTACACTATTAGAAAAACATAACTGGTTGGTTGGAAAAGATGTTTGAGATCATCCAGTCCAACTATTCTTGTTCACTACCAAACCAGATCCCCGAGCACCTCATCTACCTGTCTTTTAAACCCCTCCAGGGATGGGGATTCCACCACCTCCCTGGATGAATGTTCCTGTGCCTGAGAAACCTTTCAGTGAAGAAATTTCCCCTGATATCCAATCTAAACCTCTCCTGGAACAACTTGAGGCCATTTCCTCTCAGCCTCTCACTTGTTACTTGGGAGAAGAGCCCAGCACCCACCTCGCTCCAACTTCTTCTCCAGGAGCTGCAGAGAGTGATGAGGTTCTCCCCTCAGCCTCCTCTTCTCCTGGCTAAATAGCCCCAGGTCCCTCAGCCACTCCCACAACCCCTGGGCTCCAGACTCTTCTCCAGCTCCATTCCCTTCTCTGGATGTGCTCCAGCTCCTCAAGGTCTTCTTGCACTGAGGGGCCCAAAATTGAACCCAGGATTTGAGGTGGAGCCTCATCAGCACCCAGTGCAGGGGGACAATCCCTTTCCTGCTCCTGCTGCCAGCCCCATGGCTGATGCAAGCCAGGATGCTGGTGGCCTTTTTGGCCACTTGTGGCACTGTTGGCTCATGTTCAGCTGTTGTCCACCAGCACCTCCAGGTCCTTTTCCATGGGGCACTTTTCCATTCCCTCTTCCCCAAGCCTGGAGCGCTGCACAGGGTTGTTGTGTCCAAAACGCAGGATCTGGCACTTAGCCTTGTTGAGCCTCATCCTGTTGGTCACAGCTCATGGATCCAACCTCTTCAGATCCTTGCATTTGCTTGTCTTGTCAGTAAGAGCCTCTGTGGGAAAAGCCTGAGTCTGGCAATGTAGGAGCATCACTCCTAAGACAATTCTAGGATACCTCACAGCTCTCCTTTTGAGCCAGCAACTGAACTGGGAAAAGAGATCTATTACATGGACTGATTTTCTCATAGCTCTCTATTTTTCTTAGACTTCTCTTCCTATGTGACCCTTTTATCTGCTATAGCACATCTATTAGAGCACAGCAGTGACATTTCCGACAGCCCCATGGTGCTGATAGAAATCCTGCTGTGTGCAATTAGCAGCAAGTTGGTGCTTTTGCAGGGGGAAGCACACGCTGTCCCAGCCCCTCGCTGCTTTTCTGGATAGTATTTTATTTTCCAGAGTCCTTGATGGGGAGATGGACTTACTGTGTGCCAGGAGCACAGGGCCCAGGCTAACACCATTGGGTTTGCTTCTCCCTGTCAGTGCAAGGGGGTTGATGCAACATGTGTAGAGGGTCTCCTTCCTGGGCTGCTTCCCTGGCCATGGCTATGCATTTTTTGGACACCTCCAGGGAAGGAGACTCTACCACTGCCTCCTTGGGCAGCCTCTGCCAGTGCCTCACCATATCTTTCCTGATACCCAATCTGAACCTTCCCTGGCATAATCTGAGGTCATTTCCTCTCATCTCATCACTTGTTACTTGGGAGAAGCGACCAACACCCATCTCACCACAACCTCCTCTCCGGGAGCTGCAGAGAGCGATGAGGTCTCTCTTCAACCTTGTCTTCCCCAGACTAAACAGCCTCAGGTCCCTCAGCTGCTCCTCCTAAAACTTGTGCTCCAGACTCTTCCCGAGACTTGTTGCCCTAATTGTTTATTGAAAAGTCAAGCTGAGCCCCAAAACTGGTGTCTGCTATCCTGGTTGGCTCTAATTCCCCCTTGTTTTATCAACGAAGGACAAGACTCAGCATAAATAAATATCTTTGACCCTACCAGCCTGCACCAGCAGCCTCTGCCTTCCCAAGAGCCTGTTACATTGGTTTTGCCAGAGCAGGTTGTTGTTAAATCTGCAGTACTGTTGGCTGTTGTGAATGGATTAACTGCTATGGCAACCACAGCAGGACCTGAGGGTGCCAGAAATGGGACAGACAAACAGCCTTGGGTTTTAAATGTCCCTGATAGACACCGAGGTCCTTTATATGCCCTATGGAGATATATATATATTTATCAGCACAAGTGCTGCTTTCGCTTTGCATATTCTAGAAATGTCTGTTTAATGATGTTCATCCAGCTGGTGGGTAGCACTGGGATCTTCCTGTACGGCCGTGTCAGAGAGTTTTGCTCTCAGGCTGGTACCCAGGCCCTGCCATGCAATCCTGGTAATGCCTATTAGCACTGAGCTGCCACTCCAAGGAGGCCTGGATCCCTTGGCAGAAGGTACCATGCTCAGCAGGAATCACCAGCTCTGCTGGTTATCTCTGATGTGCAGGTGCAGAGAGTGGGTGGAGCCCAAAACTCATCACATGGGCGACAGAAAACCTGGCTTTACTCTCTCTTACTGCTGTTTTTATAAACAATTCCTGCTCGTGCAACATCTCAGCAAGAAGCAAAAAATATATCTAAAAAGCAAGGTGTACCTCTTGAAAGACCTAGTTGTGCAGATTATGCAAATAATCCAGACTTTTCTCTGTCATCCAAGCTGATGGAGGAGGAAGGGTGGGTTCAGAAATCAAGGATTTCAGGTTTGTTTCTGAGGGCTGACTGGAGGCAAGTCGAGCTCTCAAAGGTAGAAGAAAGCTGGTCAGTGGTATCTGCTGGTGTCGGTGCCATGGCTGCCATGGATGCACGATGCTCTGCAGTACCTGGATGGTGCAGTGTGACTTGTTGCATCAGTTATTATCACTCTTCTTGATGCCCTTAAAAAATTGCCAGGTTGCTTTCACTAATACTCCAGTCTGGGATGTCCTCCCTGAACCGAGTGTCAACCAGTGTGCCTTTGACCACAATCCTGAGCCCAGCTTGGCATTGGCATATCTGGAATCAGGAGTAAATTGAGCCATTTGGGATATGGCATATGGGATATGCTAGAAATGGGATATAGCAGGAAGAGGGAGAGACTATGACATGAGGTTGGCAGGAACACACATCCCTATCAAGTGCCTGTTGCTACGTGTCCATCAAGATGACCAGCGCACGGGTCTGTGTGCTGTGGCAGGGACACCACACTGGCACACTTCTCACCTGGAAGTGCTTCTGCCATGTTGGTCTTGAGATCCAGGATGGGCTCAGAAGAAGACATGTGTTTTGTTGGGCTCTTCTTTTCTGAAGGCTGAGGAATAGGTAGGCTAAGCCAGGAGCTACCTAAAAAAATCAAGACCCAAAGAAGAATATCTTAGAAGGCAAGCGATACACAGGGAGTGTGAAAAGGGGCCAGGGTGATGTGCGCTGCCCACAGCCCACATCTGGTCATCTGCAGATTCTAAAGCACCTCCCAGAGCACCACGTTGGGTACCTGAGGTGGGGAGTGAGCTGGACAGCATCTGCTGTGTTCCTCCCCAGTGCCTCCCAATCCCCTTCTCAGGGTGACTTTTTGGCTCTGGGCAGTGCCTGTAACCACCTCCTACAGCCTCCCACCATGTGCTGCTGTTCTTCCTCCTTTGAAGCTCTTCTTCTGCTTCGTTTCTAAACCTTTATATCCCTGGCTTTCAAGATATTGCTTCATTTACAGTGAATTTGCAAACAGTGAGGAAATACCAAAGGGTTTATCCTAAACTGAGGTTAGTGCTCCAGCTCTTCCGTCTTTTTCTTTCCTGACATTTCTATACAGAGACTTAAATTTACCATTTACAATTGCCATGAACAACTTTAGTTCCTACCCCATGCAAGGGATTTCCCTCTCCATGACTGGACCTTGAGCCCAACTCCTGTTCCTGCACAGGACAACCCCAACATTCAGTCCGTGGGGCTGAGGACCTTGGCCAAACACTTCTTTGTCAGGCTGTGACTGCTTCCCTGGGGAGCTGTTCCAGGGCTCCACCACCCTCTGGGAGGGGACCCTTCTCCTGATGTCCAACCCAACCCTTCCTGCCATTCACTCGGGACCTAATTTGGCTTTGGAGAGCAACCAACCAACCTCCACCTCGCCATGGGAATCAAGGGGTGGAAGTAGGTGCCCCAGCCTCGGAAAGACCAACAGCTCAGCAGCTTTCTATGGCTTGTGGTTGCCAGGTTGTCAACCAGGTTGCAGACAACCTGGCCACGCTTGACCTCCATGATCCAGCACTCACGGGCCAGAAAGCTGCATCCAGGAGAGGGCAGCAGAATCCTGGCATGTTCTGTGCCTTATTGACATCATCATTAATTGTGGTTTCTAGGAGTCAGTTCCTGACTCTTCCCTAAGCTGTAAACTTGGCCTTCTACTTCTCATAGCAATAATTTTCACCCAGAGGCTTTGGCAAAGTCTTTGTGGTCACTGTCTGTCAGCTCATCTATAAAGGTTTCTAATCAGTGTCCCAGGGCAGCTATTTTTGCATCCGGTCAAGCAGAGAGGGAGGAGCAAGTCTGAACCAAATGCAGTGCCATCCGGCCCTCGCAAACCTTTTTGGGAGAGGCGTGGGATGAACTGGGCAGAACGCAGCCACCCAGAAGTTGTGGTGACTGATGTCCTTTGTTGGCAGACCTGTCCCCTCTCTCCTGCAGCTACAGGGCACGGGAAATGAGCCATATGGGACAAGGGAACACGGTCTTGAATTGTGGCCCTGGCACACAAGTGGAGAAGGAGAGAGTTATTGATGAGGTAAGAAATGCGATGCTAAGGCTCCATCAATACATTTTAATGGCTGAGGTTCCTCTGGTGCCTTCCAAACACCCCTCCAAAGACCTTTTTTTTCCTAGAGAAAGGGAGGTTGAGGGGAGCCCTTATCACTGTGTACAGTTGTTTTGTTGGATCGAGGTGGGTGCTGGTCTTTTCTCCCAAGGAACAAGTGATAGGATGAGAGTAAATGGCCTAAAGTTGTTTCGGGGGAGGTTTAGATGGATATTAGGGAACATTTCCCCTGTAGAAGTTTCTTAGACACTGGCAGAGGCTGCCCAGGTCAGTGGTGGAGTCCCCATCGCTGGAGGGGATTTAAAAGCTGGACAAATGAATTGCTCAGGGATCTGGTTCAGTAGTGGACAGGGACAGTTGGACTCAAGCTCAAAGCTCTTTCCAACCACATGATTCTATGATCCAGCATCCAGCAGACCTTCAGCCACTGGATTTCTGCTTCCCCATGCTGTCATACAAATGAGAGTGGCTCTGCAAGCCAGTGCTTATTAAAGATTTAAAAGGCAAGCTGTCAGCACTGCTGCTAAGAGATGGGCTTTTCCTCTTATAGCTCTGTCCCTCTCTAATAGGATTGGAAGGAGGAGGAGAAATGGCAGTGTGCCAACCAGCTGATGGTGAGGGCTTTTTCCTTGCAGAGGCTTTGCACACCTTGCAGGACCTTTCTAGCGGTTTGCTTGTCTTCCAGCACCCCTCCTTGATTCTCCAGGATTTTGGGTCAATCCCTCAGGCCCTGTAAGCAAATCAGGGATTTCAGGTGTGTTTCTGAGGGCTGTCTGGAGGGAAGGTCCAGCTCTCAAAGGTAGAGGAAAGCTGCTCAGTGGTACCTGCTGGTGTCAGTGCCATGGCTGCCATGGATGCTCGATGCCCTGCAGTACCTCTGGTGGGCAGTAATTCCATCCCCCCATGCATCCCAGACCCTCTGTGGGGAGGCCCTGGCCCAGGTTGCCCAGAGCAGTGGTGGATGCCCCTTCCCTGGATGTGTTCAAGGCCAGGCTGGACGGGTCTTTGAGCCCCCTGATCCAGTGGGAGGTGTCTTGTGGTGCAGCCTGAGAGCAGAGGCACAGAGGAGAAACCGCTCTCTCCCATCCTCCCGATGGCTCAGCCAAGGGAATACAAACCCCCGCTGCCTTCCCTGTGAGCTGGCGGAGGGGTCTGTTCTCTGCTCCACATCCTCAGCGAGAAGAACTGCATTAATCCTCATTATGTTTAATATTACAGCTGGGCAACAGCTGGAGTTTCCATTTTTTGCAAGGACTTCTTGGGATGGAAAGCCTGGATTTGGACCAGGCTGGCACAAAACACAGAGAGCTCCATCCTTCTCTACAAAGGAAGATGCTAAAATTCAAGTCCATGGCAGCATCATATCTTGAGCTATTAAACTTTCATTTTCAGTGATAAAAAAATTCCAAAAGGCTTTTAGACATGATGTAAACTGCTTGAATGTGTGATTTCCTTCTAAATCTGAGCAAAACAAGATCAGTATCAGGATAAGTTAAGCCTAAATCTATGGCAGTCGAGCCCTGTTTCATCCCAATTTTTCTTTCCAGTTCTGCTTAGTACTTCACTCTCTCATTCTCTGCTTAGGTTCAATTAATTATATTTGTGAATCACTCAGGTCAACTGATGTTGAAGGACATAATTTTGCTTAATTACCTGGAGCCAAAGGTGAGGTATAAAGTTCCACACCTTCTTCACAAACAGCACTGGTTTTTTTGGTTTTTTTTTTTGCAAGGAGTCAGAAGATGGGATAACTGGCAAACCCTCCACCTCATGTCCCTGGAATCAGCCTCTCTGTCCTTCAGGGGATCCCTCTGCTCTCCCCATCAACCCCCTGACTTGTGGAATTTCTCCCATTTCCACAGTGCTCTGCACGCCACACACACCTGGACCTGTCACAGCTGCCCAGCAAGAGCTACCAACAGCACCCTTGGCATCAGCACAGATCCCCCACTGTGTTGGCCTGGAGGAGGAATTACTGCCAAGAGAGCTTCCCAGTTTGCAACACCCAGGATCTCACCCACTGATGGGAGAAAGAACCAAACGTCTGTGGTGCCCTTTGCCACACAAGGGTGCAGAAGCAGAGTCAGGACTGAACTCAGATCTCATGACAGAAAAGAAAATAAACAACCAACCACATCACAATGCCACAAAATGCAGTGTCTTGAGATTTGTGGTGCTGCAGAGCCCTTCAAGCACATGAGAGATTGCGTGTGAAGGCCACTGAGATGATGCGAGGGCTGGAGCATCTCCCATGCGAGGGCAGGCTGAGAGGGTTGAGGTTGTTCAGCCTGGAGAAGAGAAGGCTCCAGAGGGACCTTAGAGCAACCTCCCAGTACTGAAAGGGGCTCCAGGAAAGCTCCTCCAGGGAGGGGCTCTTTCTTATCCTCTTTTGCAGAATCTCTGTCCACTTTGTCCCAGATCTGTGAGTATGTTGGAGTCAGACAACACAACAGCAAGGCTTGGTGTGCTCTGCTACTGCTCCTCTTGAGCATCTTCCTTTTGGAGACTCTCACCAGATTTCATGGCCTTCCCTTCTCTTTTGGTGTCAGTCTAGGGCTCAAAGGTTTGCCAAAATCACTGCAGCTACATCAACTAGATGAGCTGCAGCCTTTCCCAGAACATAGAGGTGCACTCGGTAGACCCACGGGTCCAGCTGAGCACCCCATCCTTATGACAGATCTCCAGCCCATAGGTGCAAACAAATGTTCCTTCTCCAGCTAGAGGAGACAGCAGAAACATCATCTCTTTCCAACAGTGAGCCATAGAGAGATCATAAGAATCACTGAGGTTAGAAAAGACCCCTAAGCTCATCCAGTCCAACTGTCAGCTCAATACCACTGTGCTTACTAAACCGTGTCCCAAAATGCCACATCTACACATATTTCAAACACCTTCAGGGACAGAGGCTCCACCACTGCTCTGGGCAGCCTTTGTCAATGCTTCACCACTCTGTCAGCAAAGAAATTTGTCCTAATATCCATTCTAAACCTCCCCTGGCACAACTTGAGGCATTTTTTCCCTTGTCCCATCATCCATCACTTGGGAGAAGAGCCCAGCGCCCACCCTGCCACAACCTCCCAATGAAGCGATGATGAAGCAGTCTGCAGAGAGCTAAACCTACCTCACCCCAAAAAAGAGACCAAGCCTACAACGTGTAAAGTCTTCCTCCCACTTCACATTTCTCCCTCTCTTTGTGTCTTTTACTCCTCAAAGAGAGCTTGAGGCCAAGATATCACTCATCAGAAAATCTGCCAGCGTCTAATCCAACCCTGGGAATCCTCCCTTCCATGTTACAGCTGCAGTTTTCCCCTTCCCATTTCCTTTTTGGAGCATGAAGTCCTTTGGGCAATGACTATGTGTGTTTCTGGACCTTGGCCTTTCCCAAAAGCCGAGGAATGTGCAGAATAAGATCTCCCTGTTCTCACTGGGAGCCAAGCACGAGCTGAGCAGGACAAGGGGGAGGTTGAGCTTCCAAGTGAGACACAGTGTCGTCCAAACCGTCCTCTTGGCCAGCCTCCCCACACATGCAGATGCTCACTGGAATGTCTCATTAAACATGCCTGCTCAAATGTCAAAGGTTCAAATAGACGTGGCAGTCTGTCCTTTCTGCTCCAGCTAACCCAGCTCTGATTACCTTTTGAGGAGATTAAAATCCAGGACTTGGGAAGTTTTCAAAGACCCCCCTGAAATATGCTGGCTCAGCTCCTCTCTGATCTCCCTCCACCCTAGTTTGCCCAACGAACCCAACAGCTTAGACAATATCTTACGAGTGGGGTTAAGGGGATGAAGCCCTCAAGGAGTTTCTCATGTCAGTGAGACCAAGCGCTGGTTCACCTGGGAACCACGAGTAGCACAAAGCCACTACGGAATCCCATACTCTCTGGATACCTCCTTGTAGCCAGACCTGAATCTTTCCTGGCACCCTCACCCACTCCCAGGCTTGCCCTTGGATATCCCTTGCTGTAATTTTACCTGGAAGGCTGCAGTGCCTGGACAGCTGCCAGGAGAGTTGGCTTTGCACAACAGGACCTGGAAACAAATGAGAAGGCATGAGTCTGGGTCTCTGTTTCACTGTTACAGCTTTCTGGTGTCCACTCCTCACAAAAGCACACACATTTGGGAGGGATACAAGGAAATAAACAGAGTGCTGTAGTCCAATACTATGAAAAATAAGTTCTAGGGCATTTCCTTTGATTGGGCACCATGGACAAAGCGAGTTTTACATTGCTGGTCTCTGGGAGGTGCTCTGCTGCACCCCTTTGAGCCATTTCATGCCTTTTTAAAGTAGAAAGTAAACTCACACCTCCCCTTAATCCAGGAACATATTCATCAACTCAAGCCCATCTCACTACTTCACTTAAAGGGATGTCCTTGCCCTAGGAGGAACCAACATTTCTCTGGAAGGGAAGATTTATTTCAAAGATGTATTGTGGGCTACATCCAAGGCAGTGGGACCAGCAGGGGAGGGAGAGGATTCTGTCCCTCTGTGCCACACTAGTGAGACCCCACGTGAAGCTCTGTGTTCAGTTCTGGAGTCCTCAGCACAGGAAGGACCTGGAGCTCTTGGAGGGAGTCCAGAGGAGGCCACGGAGGTGATACAAGGGCTAGAGCACCTCCTGTACGAGGACAGGCTGAGAGAGTTGGAGTTTTTCAGCCTGGAGAAGAGAAGACTGTGGGGAGACCTTAGAGCAGCCTCCCAGTAATGAAAGGGGCTCCAGGAAAGCTTGGGGGAGGCTCTTGATCAGGCAGTTCAGGGATGGGGTGAGGGGGAATGGTTTTCCATCTGCAAGAGGGGAGACTGAGATGAGATCTGAGGGAGAAATATTTTGCTGTGAGGGTGTGAAGGCCCTGGCCAAGGTTGCCCAGAGCAGTGGTGGCTGTCCCATCCCTGGAGGTGTTCAAGGCCAGGTTGGATGGGGCTTTGAGCACCTGATCCAGTGGGAGGTGTCCCTGCCCCTGGCAGGGGTTGGAACTGGATGGGCTCTGAGGTCCCTTCCAACACAAACAATTCCATGATTCCGTGATTCCATGACTCTATGTTCTATGGGTGCAGGGACAAGCCAATGGGACAGTGCAACCCTCCCCCTGAGGTGAGGAAGGATTCCAAGCTGACCAGCTGAGTCTCCCTGGGTTTTGAAGGTCTCCTTTAGTACTCTTGAGTGGGTCACAAGTCCGGGCATCACAACAGCTGTGTCCTTTTCTCAACCCTGAATGTCTGAACTGTAGAAAGGTATAAACAACTGGTTTTCTGCTTGCTGGGGAGCAGGGGGAGGGCTGGAGAACAGGACCAAATGGTTTATTAATTCATTTGGGTTTGTTGCAGAAGAAGAGTGGGTTGACACCAGACATCTCTCCCTTTCTGGCTTTAGCTGTTCACTATTGAAAAGAAGTTTTTCCCTAGAAACCCATTAATACAATGCAGAGAAGCAGGTTAAAATTACATTTAATCTTGAAATATTGTTTGAAAAGGCGAAATTGGAATTGTTCTTTTAAATCTGCAGAAAAAGACACATTTTTCAAGTGCCAAAACAAAAGAGTTTCTCAGCAAGATCTCCTGTACTTTTTGATTAATTTGCAACTATTGCTACTTAACTCCAAACATGCAGTTTACAGCAAATAAATGGTTCACCTGAGCATGTTTGCAAAGATCCATTGTGGAGCTTCTGTGCATGGTAAAGAAATTGAAATAATCATAGAATGAATCAGAGAATCACAGAAAGGTTTGGGATGGAGGGGACCTCAGAGCCCCTCCAGTTCCACTCCCGTGCCAGGGGCAGGGACACCTCCCACTAGATCTGGGGACTCAAAGCCCCATCCAACCTGGCCTTCAACACCTCCAGGTATGGGGCAGCCACCACTGCTCTGGCAAACCTAGGCCATGGCCTCCCCACCCTCACAGCACAACATTTCTCCCTAAGATCTCATCTCAATCTACCCTCTTGCAGGTCAAAACCATTCCCCTTCACCCCATCCCTGCACTGCCTGAACAAGAGCCCCTCCACCCCCAGCTTTCCTGGAGCCCCTTTCATTACTGGGAGGCTGCTCTAAGGTCTCCCCTCAGCCTTCTCTTCTCCAGGCTGAACAACTCCAACTCTCCCAGCCTGTCCTCATACAGGAGTTGCTCCAGCCCTTCTATCATCTCCGTGGCCTCCTCTGGACTTTCTCCAACAGCTCCATGTCCTTCCTGTGCTCAGGACTCCAGAACTGGACACTGTGCTCTGGGTGGGGTCTCACCAGAGTGGAGCAAAGTGGCAGAATCCCTACTCTCCCCTCTGGTCCCACAGCTTTGGGTGCAGCTCAGGATACAGGTGGTTTCTGGGCTGTGAAGAGACAATGCCCCACATTCAATAATAGTTAAAGGCAGAATTAAAACCCATCTATGTTCTTCTGTTACACAGGGAGAAGAAATCCCTTCATCTCATGTTAAGTTAACAAAGTAGTGAATAACACAGAGAAGTTAATACATTTTCCTGAGTGCAGTTTGATAAAGGCCAGCAAAGAGGCTTTTAAGGAAGCTGGATAGCCAAAGGGAAATTGTCTAATATCCATTGCATATTAAAAGCTTATTAAGACAGAGAAAAGCAGAAATGGAATCAAGAGTTCATTCTCAACATATAAATAACACAATAATAGGAGATCCCCAAGAGTCCATCTTAAGATGAAAGCCTTTTGTTAGTGATGCAAGGGGAAAAGGGTGAACAGTCAACTGCAAAGATTTTTCAGGGAATAGAAAATAATATCAGCTCGCTGAGGCCACAGGGGACGTGGGGAAGGTGCGGTAACGAGGAGCTCACCATGGGGCCCAATGAAATGGCAAACAGGGGAAAGCACTGCACATTTGAAAACGTCATTTGAACTTCACATACACCTCGGTGGGTGTTAAATCAGTCTGGCTCAGGAGAGAGGAAAGAGAAATAAGATCTCAGTGTAATGATGAGCAGGGGAAGAAATGCTGACTCAGCAGTCAGAGGCAGCACAGTAGATCGCTTTTGGCATGGGGATAAGAAACCACAAAAAAACATGGACTCACAGAATGGTTTGGGTCAGAAGGGACCTCAAAGCCCATCCAGTTCCAACACCTTGCCATGGGCAGGGACACCTCCCACAGGATCAAGGGGCTGAAAGCCTCATCCGGCCTGGCCTTGAACACCTCAAGGGATGGGGCAGCAACCACTGCTCTGGGCAACCTGGGCCAGGGCCTCCCCACCCTCACAGCAAAACATTTCTCCCTCGTATCTCATCTCAATCTCCCCTCTTACAGCTGAAAACCGTTCCCCCTCATCCTATTCCTGCTCTCCTTGATAAGGCAGATATTAAAAAATACACCTAGATAATAGAGCCGTGTTCTAAGTTCAGTCCTGGCCATTTCTCCTATGAACAGACATGGCCAAAGCCTGCCCAAAGCCTGCCCAAAGCCTGCCCAAAGCCATTCAGTAACACTGCAAAGCTCATCAAATGAATTTTACAATGAAGAGGGTGGGATCAGGGCGGTCCAGGCCAAAGAGGAATGAAATAAGGAGAAAGCTGATGGGAGCATTTCCATCATCGTAAAAACGTGGGCTTTTTAAGGAAAGCTCCCTTTAAGGATGTCAGCCTTCCAAAATCAGTTTAGATAAGATTGAACATGATAAGAGACACAAACCACGATGCTGCTGGGCACTGGATGTTGCCCACAAGCTGATGTTACTGATAAATTCTCCCAGAGTGGAGTTGATGCAAACTAGACCAAGGGCTTCTTCCACCTTGATCTGAAATCCCTCTTCCAGGAACTGTCAAAGAAGCCCGGATACACACTCTGCCTGATAAATCCTGTCCTCCTGCTCTTCTTTTCTAATGTAATAGTTTGCATTTTCAGTCTGCCCATGTGTCATTTCTAGATGGGCCGGGGCAGTTAATCCCCTTTGGTTTATTCATTATTAGAAAGCTTTTCCTTTAACATCATTCTGGGCTGATTTGATTACAGAATAAGTCCGATGCTGAGTTCATATTTCTGAGAAAGGAGAGCTAATTAGATGATGGCCTACGCAGCCTGGAGAAAGATGCCTGGGGAAGATCAAGGGCAGGCAATGGGTGGAAAGGCTCCAGTGTCAGCATAACCGTGGGGTCCAGCCTCTCCTCTTCTGCCCATTCTCTGAGGTTCAGTCTCCCCAGTGCATTTTTAAGAGGAACAGGGTTAGAGCTGGGGTAGTTTTTACCCCTGTCATTTGTGGAAGAATTAATCAGAAAATAGCAGCCCACCAGGGTTTAAGGTTGGAGCTAAGGCGCTTTAAATCAGCGTCACTTAGCTCCCATCCGCTGATTATTTAAATAATGGCTTGATACTTCCATTTGATTTGATTCCTGTCTTCAGAAGGAAATAAAAGGAAAAAAAGCCCTTGATTTTGATTTCAGATCAGAAGTAAAATGGCATGAAACATAAACCACAGCTTTGCTGCGTTACACCTCCTTGTCAGCTATGCAGGTGGTGGTGGGGGGTCAGGTACTGTCCTGCATGCAGGAAAAAGCCAACCTGGTGAACACATGCAGGATCCCCAGGAGAGAAGACAAGGGATGAAGCCAAGCCCATCAATGTCTCTTCCCTGTTAAAACATATACCAAGGCTGATTTCAGTCTTCTTGTGATGGCTGAAGGGCAAAACTATACTGTTGGCCCTCGAGCGGTACTTTTCAGAAGGCCTGAATTTGGTGGCCCTATGGTGAGCCGTGGCTTCAACCTTAGAAATAAGGATCTAAGCAGAAAAATCAATAACATTTTGCGAGGACATGAAGGATGAAGTGGCTTAAAGTGGAACTCCAGCTTTACTGCTCTTTCCCACGGCATCCCATGGTGGCCCAGTGGCTGACCAGCAATGGGGCTGCAGAAGATCAAGTCATCGAACCATTAAGGTTGGAAAAGACCATCCAGTCCAGCCATCGGCCCAACCCCACTGTGTCTAACAAACCATGTCCCCAAGTGCCACATCTACATGTTTTTTGAAACCCTTCAGGGATGGAGACTCCACCACTGCCCTGGGCAGCCTCTGCCAGGGCTTCACCACTCTTTCAGTGAAGAAATTTTTTCCTAACATCCAATCTAAACCTCCCCTGGCACAACCCGAGGCCATTTCCTTTCATCTAAGTGGAGGGGACACCACCACCATCACGTGCAGTTCGGTGTTTGCAGACCAGGCTGAAGGATATAGGGGCTGAAAAGTCATGACAGTCCATGACTCCATGGAGAGCTCATGAGCAGAGGCAAGCCCACAACCTACTGAGATGCGGTTGACAGTGGCTGAACATGAGCCAGCAGTGTGCATAGGTGGCCAAGAAGGCCAACAGTGTCCTGTCTTGTATCAACCATGTGCCAGAGGAGGTTTTGGTTGGATACTAGGAAAAATTCCTTCACTGAAAGTGTTCTCAGGCACTGGAACATCTGCCCAGGGAGGTGGTGCAGTCCTCATTCCTGGAGGGTTTTAAAAGCCGGGCAGATGAGGTGCTCAGGGTTTTGATTCAGCAGTGGAGAGGGATGGTTAGACTCAATAATCTCAAAGGTCATTTCCAACTAAATGATTCTATGATTGTATGAGTTTGCCTCATTTGGGCGCTTTCAGTTGCCTGTGAGCGTCCTCTGCCCTGTGTTTATTCTGTGGCAAGGTGTTTAGTGCAGGTGCTGTGCACATGTCCCCCCACCCCACCTCATTTCTTGCCGGAAGACAAAAGCGATGCCGGTTCAGATAGGGCGGAGTTGGGTGGAGATCTGGGCTAATGAGAAATGCTCCCAGGCAACAGTAGCAGGGAGGTGTGTAGGTATGCACTGGCAGAGAAGAGGAAGAGAAGGTAATGTAAAACAGCAAGATCAGAGATAAGGCTGAGAGAAAAGGAAGTGAGAGAGCAGCATCCTCCCCTCAGCCCCACTCGCAGGGCTCCAGGGTGGTCTAACCTAGCAGGGTGGCAGATGCAGGTAAAGAACAGCCCAGGGTACCCCACCAGTGCTGGGGTTGGTAAGAAAGCAGTTGGGGTTAAACTGCTGGACCGATCGTTTCTCCTCCCTTAGAGCTTACACATGGCAAGATATTTATTCCAGGCTATGGCTGGATTCAGTGGCATCACTTGTTAAATTATTGGTGATGATTCTTGCAGAGGGACATAAAGATCTGTCCCCTGCTTTTACAGTCAATAATTTCAGGGCCCTACCCAAGCAGTGGGAGTGGATGGATGTATTAAGCCTCACCTTCTCAGCTCATATAAGCAGGATCCCAGGAGATCACCTCTGATGGATGTTTGTTTAACATTAAATCATCCAGGAAGGACATAGCAGTCCTTCCTCAGAGTCCTGCCTCACTAGTGCTGCACATTAATGCTGTAGCTGGTAGAAAACTTCTAGTGACGTTCAACCTAAACCACCTCTCCAGGGAAAGACGTGTTTCTACTCTCTATTCTCCCCAGTGACTTTGCACCATCCATTTCATAATTAAATTTTGCCTGATGATGAACTGTTCTCACATCTACTCCCCACATTAAATGAACTTCACCTATTTAAGGCTCCAGGGAGACCTCAGAGCAGTCTTACAGTACCTAAAGGTGACCTCCAGGAAAGATAGGGATAGGCTTTCTACAAGGGCATGGAGTGACAGGATGAGGGGGTACAGCTTTGAATTGAAAGGGGGAAGATTTACATTAGACATTAGGCAGAAATATTTTGCTGTGAGGGTGGGGAGGCCCTGAACTAGGTTGTCCAGAGAAGTGGTGGCTGACCCATCCCTGGAGGAGTTCAAGGCCAGGCTGGATGGGGCTTTGAGCTCCCTGATCCAGTGAGAGGTGCCCCTGGCCATGGCAGGGGGGGTGGATCTGGATGGGCTTTGAGGTCCCTTCCAACCTAAACCGCTCTATGATTTAACATTTCCTAACAAGACATTATTACTGAGCCTCATCTTCTTCTTTGTGCTTCTCCTCTGGACTTCCTCCACCTCATCAACATCTTTCTTAACCCCTTAGCTCAAAGCAGGCAGGGCATTGTAGTCCCAGCATCAGGCTGAGAAGAAACCACATACCCCATGTCTCCCACAGTCACTGTCTGACACACATCATTCTGAAAAGGCTCCCACCCTTTTGATCTTGTGCCCTGAAGTGCTGGCAAACCCTCCCAGCTCGAGCCACCCACACACAGGTGCTGCCTCTTCCATCAGCGGAGCTGTTAATGAAAATATTGACTAAAGCTGCACTGCAGAGAGGCTGCTGCAGTGCCCTCTGTGTTTTCCTATTCTGGTAGTGGACTGGCCATGACTGCTCCAAGAGCAATTTAAGAGCTGGCTGTGCATTTGTTTTCCACTGAATTCTTTTAAGCAGTGTTCCTCGGCTCCAAAATCTTGCTTAGGTGTAGATCACTGTATTGTCCTGTTCCACTGCTGCCTGCCCAGCCCGGTTAGCTACTGAGATGCAGTCAAAGGCAAGCTGTGCACGAGACAGCAGTGGCCCAGGTGGCCAAGAAAGCCAACAGCATCCTGGCTTGGATCAGTCATGGTGTGTCCAGCAGGAGCAGGGAAGGGATTATCATCCAGAACTTGGGGCTGGTGAGGCCACACCTTGAATCCTGGGGTCAGTTTTGGGCCCCTCACTCCAAGAAAGACCTTGAGGGGCTGGAGTGCGTACTGAGAAGCGGGACGAGAACACTCAAAACAATAGTGAGACTGCTGAGGCGAAGCAGTAAAAAGTGAGAAGTCAGAGACTGTTTGTATGAAAGGCTGCAGAGCTGGGGGCACTCTTAGGCATCAGCCCCATGGTGTGAACGTTGGGGTTGTCCTATGCAGGGACAGGAGCTGGACTCGATGGTCCTTGTGTTGGTCCATTATGAGTCAGGATATTCTGTGATTCTATGTATCAGTTTGGGTTTTTATCCAGCTATTTGCTGTGTGTGCTCTTGAGCTCAGTAGGTCCTCAGCTCGACGCCCGGATACCTTGTCTGAAATGCCACCCGTGGGGCTGAAAGCAATGTGTGTCCCTGCTCCAGATGGGGTGGGATGTCCAAAGGAGACCTCCAGCTCTCATTCCTAATTGCAACGTGGCTGTGCCTCTCTGCTTTCCCCCCATCCTGCTGTCCAAGCCCTTGGAATGAGAAGAGACATGGGGGAGTGGCACGTGGCAGAGGGACAGGATGGGAAGGTGGCCCTCTGCCCAGCCTGCCCATGGAGGGAGAACAAGAAAGCATCTTCTCCAGCAGAAAAGGGCTTTTGAGAGGCTCCAGGTCAGGAAAGGCCTGTCCTTGAGGGGTGCAGGGGACTGGGCTGCCACAGGTAAGGAAGTTGCTTCCCACTCTGCTCTGGGTGCTTGATACTTATCTCATAGGGTGCTGCCAGCCCCAGGTCTCTAAGGTGCTGTGGGACCCGACCTTCCCATGTGAGCAGAAGTTTGGTACTGAGCAAGGAGGAAAACCAGAGTACTTCTGCTGTCCTTACAACAACAAGAACTTAAGAAACCCATGAGGATGCATGATTAACAGATAATTGTGTTCACAAACAAGATCATAGAACCATGGAATGGTTTGGGTTGGAAGGGACCTCAAAGCCCATCCAGTTCCAACCCCCTGCTGTGGGCAGGGACACCTCCCACTGGATCAGGGGGCTCAAAGCCCCATCCAACCTGGCCTTAAACACCTCCAGGGATGGGGCAGCCACCATTGCTCTGGGAAACCTGGGCCAGGGCCTCCACACCCTCACAGCAAAATATTTCTCCCTCAGATCTCATCTCAGTCTCCCCTCTTGCAGCTGAAAACCATTCCCCCTCGTCCTATCCCTGCACTCCCTGATCAAGAGCCCCTCCCTAGCTTTCCTGGAGCCCCTTTCAGTACTGGGAGGCTGCTCTAAGGTCTCCCTGCAGCCTTCTCTTCTCCAGGCTGAACAACCCCAACTCTCTCAGCCTCTCCTCGTACAGGAGGTGCTCCGGCACTCGGATCATTTTTGTAGCCCTAAAGTAATTTATTCTAGATAAATTTTTGCTTTTCCTTTGCTCCCCCTGTCACCAAAGCTCACATTCAGCTGGAAGCCAGGTTCTTGCTTCCCCTACAGAAGGGATGGGCCCCACAAACTCATTAGACAATTGGCTCACCCGCTGACCCAGGGTCTCCAGATTACCAAGAGCTGAGCTAAGTCCAAAAGCTCCCAGACGAGCAGCTTTTCAGGAAGTGACAAGCTGGAAAATGCAGCCCAAGAGAAAATAAACTCCCCCAAGCGATAGAAAGAAAGCCTCAAGCTTTGAAATTTCATCGTTGTTGCCTGGTAAAGGCTGGGGCAGTGTTTTCCAAAAGGTTAAAACACAGGGTAGGGATGTTATTTCAGTGACTGACTGAGCCTCTTCAAACCTCCTGACAAATGGCTGCATCCCCAAGAGCTGTTTGTGCAGATGCAGAGCTGGGCTGGGCTCCAGGACACGGCCTCCCCTCGTGGGGATGGCTTTGGCTTTGGAAAACTATGCACAGGCTGAGTAGAAAAAAGGCTGTTTTGCAGGTGGTGCTGAGTTATTCCAGACATGGAACACAAACACAATTGCAAATGAACAGAATTCCCACCTTCTCCCTCCCATCAAAAGCTGGTCTGTGCTGGTAATTAAGGCTGGGGGGCACTGGTGAGGGGCAGTACTCAAGAACCATAGAATGGGTTGGGTCAGATGGGACCTCAAAGCCCATCCAGTTCCTGCCATGGGCAGGAACACCTCCCAAAGGATCAAGGGGCTGAAATCCCTATCTGGCCTGGCCTTGAACACCTCCAGGGATGGGGTAGCCACCACTTCTCTAGGCAACCTGGGTCAGGGCATCCCCACCCTCACAGCAAAATATTTCTTCCTAAGATCTCATCTCAATCTCCCCTCTTGCAGCTGAAAATCTTCATTAGTGGCTCTGTCTAGACCTGCTCCATCGGCCACAGACCTGAGGATACAACTAGTGTCAGTCCAGCCTGCTAAAAAAGGAGGGAAGTCAAAGTGGAGTCTCTCTAGTAAAGTGTGGTGAGTAATTGCTAATGGCTCAGCCTTGTGAGAAATGCTTTTAAAGTAAATAATTGCCTGCTCCAGGTAAGCACACAGGATGAGGAGACCTCCCTGTCTGACACAGTCATTCAGCAACCGTATGCACGAGGCATCTGCACTCTGTTCACTGCCTTGTCTTGTTCAGCAGTTGATAAAGGTGTCCATCGGTTCATTAACTTGGATTTCCCAATCAGTATTTCTACCAGAAGGACAATTTATTATTATTGCACAGGAAATCTTGCACACAGGTCGCTCCAGCACACCATTATTCTATTGTGTGTAGTCAGACCTCCCAGGAGAGAGCTTTGCTCTCTGGGTTTGATGCATAGAACATGTGTTTGCTTAATGGCTCTTTTCCCACACCAGGCTACTTCTCTGTTGTGGATCATGGATTGTCCTGAGTTGGAAGGAAACTCACAAGGTCCAACTCCTATCCCTGCACAGCACAACCCCAACATTCACACCCTGGGGCTGAGGGTGTTGGCCAGATCCTTCTGAGATATTGTCAGGCTGTGACTGCTTCCCTGGGGAGCCGTTCCAGGGCCCCACCACCCTCTGGGGGAAGAACCTTTTCTTAATGTCTAACCTAAGTGTCTGTCGTGGCATAGCCTGGGTCCAGCTGATAGTGCAGAAGCTGAAAGCAGAGCTTCCGGGACAGTGGTGGATGCTGAACATAGAAGTGGTTTTGGGTTCACTGGCTTACTGCACTGCTTGTTTCTCTCATGGGGATCAGTGTCAGCTGGGCTACTTTAATTATACAACATAGGAGTCTCTCTGGGCTCCTTTCAGAGTCTGTGGAGATACATCTGGACCCCTGATGCCCCTGTGTTAGATGTCTAGGTGTCATCTCTAGATGGGCATCTGATCTTCCAGCACTGCTTGCTTCTGCTACTGGACAACTGCTACCAGCAATGATGGTGGGGAGAGAACTAGTTCAGATTTTTCATACCCAACTTGAAAATGCTGAAATTAGAGCAGATCGAGCTCTGTTTACATGAACTGCCAGTTTCAGGCAACTGAATATTCACTTTTGACAACAGGTCTGCTTTGAAGCTGTAACCAGTCTAAATGCTGGCCCCACATCAATAGTCCCTGTCCTGCTGGAGCATTGATGTATTGAGAAGAAGGTGATCAGGCTCCTAAGGGACACTGTCGCTTGCTGCTTTCCCACCTCTCCAGGCCAGCCGCTGACTTCCAAGGGGATGGTCCATGCTGGGACAGTGCAGGACCAGAGCTCAGTCTGAGCACGTTACTCTACAGCTGTTCTGAGCACCCTCCAGGTTTTCCATTCAATATGTTGATAATTATCAACAATATTGAGAGTACCTGCAGCTGCTGATCTTATCCTTGGTAGGATGCACATCTGTGCAGAAGGTTGTAGTGACCACTGCTAGCTGGGGGTTGTCTGATATTTTGGCCGTGAGGAAACCTCCTTTGCCCTAGGTGGGCTGGAGAGCCATGAGCATCTCTCCTCTAGGAAACCTGTGACCCCTTCTTGGTGACTGGTACCAAAAAGAGAAGGGAAGGGGCAAGCATAGCTAGAGCTGATGGCAAGTAGATAAAAGCTTTTTAGTTTATGGTGACTTCCAGTGATCCTGCACCTCCTGCAGGCTCTGCCTGTTCCCTTAAGTCCCCTGAAGCCTACTTGTAGCCTTGCTTGCAGCAAGACCCAGCATTACAGAGGGCCAGGGCTGGGATTTCTGGACCCCTGTAATGCCCAATTAACCTGTGAAATAGGACAGCAGATGTTGGTTAGAAATTGAATGTGCCTGTGTGCCAAAGGATCCTCATAGAATGATAGAATCATGAAGGTTGGAAAAGCCCTCTCAGCTCATCCAGCCCAACCATCAGCTCAACCTCACTGTACCTGCTAAACCATGTCCCCAGGTGCCACAGCCATAGGGTTTTTGAACCCCTCCAGGGATGGAGAGTCCACCACTGCCCTGGGCAGCCTCTGCCAGGGCTTCACCCCTCCTTCAGTAAAGAAATTTTTCCCAATATCAAATCTAAACCTCCCCTGGTGCAACTTGAGGCCATTTCCTCTCAGCCTCTCACTTGTTACTTGGGAGAAGAGACCAGCGCCCACCTTGCTCCAGTCTCCTTTTCAGTAGTTGTAGTGAGCAATGTCTCCCCTCAGCCTCCTCTTCACCAGGTTCCATTCTGGGAACTCTGAAGCAGCTTCAAAGCAGAAGCAGATGCTGCGGCAGGATTCAGCGACTGTGAGACCACGGCCAGAAAGGGCAGGGGAGGTGCAGGTCAGCAGAGCCCGGTGTGGGGAGAGAGGGACATGCATCCAGAAAACTGCACTCCCCCATGAGGAACCAGCACTGCTGCGGTATTTTCCAATAAACCTGAGAACAAGGGAAGGTTTCCAGCTCCTGCCAGCCCTCTGCTCACCAGAAGCAGGAGGCAGGGTAGTTTGCCCTTCACTGACATGATGCATGCTGATGGACAGAGAACTGCCTGCAGTGATGATCCCTGCTCCCAAGCCCTTACCACTCCTGGCAAATACAAATAGAGCCCAACACAAGGAAATGACTTTGCTTTCCAGAGTCTGCAAAAGCACGTATTGCGGGAAGGTGGAGTCAGCAACAACACTGAACTGAGGGCGGGGATGGACATGAGCATGGAGGCACGTGGCACGAGGCAACAAGCCCTTATTGTAATCCTGATGAGCTTGGGATGTGTTTAGATTTCCAGCCTGCTGAGAAGCACTTTCCCAGCCTGTTTTGCAGCGTGAGTTCTAGAAGACTGGGAATCCTTCCAAAATCAGACCTGGGGACATCAGTTCCCCTGGAACAAACTTATTGTTAAAACACTGCAGTGTGGGATGTCTTGTTGATTTTTTTTTTTGTTCCCTGGAGTTTTGTGTTAAATCCTCTCCAGGGATGCAGACAAAAATTAATCTTTGGGAATGCCTATTGGGAAACACTGGCTGTACTCTCGGTTCCTTCACGTTTGGAGTTGCTCCTTGAAGGGTCTGAGGTCAAATGAGATGTTTCACTGACACAGATGAGAAGCTGAAACCCAACGGGAATTTAAAAAATGCAAGTTTGACAGAAAAAAAAAGCAAAGAAGTTACAAGTCTAGGGCAGCTCTGTCTCTCTGCCCACTCCACAGTCACTACGCAGGAGAGCTTCAACGGCCCAAGAAGATCCTCCGCCCTTGCAAAGCCTGCTGTGAAATAGCAGGGAGGAAGCTGGCTCCCCCCTGCATTTTAGGGTGCCAGACTTGCTGCTGCAACACACGAACAGCGAATGAAAACCAGATCCCGTGTGACTTGAAGCAGCCAACGGAAACACCCCCTCCCTGGGGAGCATTTGGGACAGGCGGAGCAGAAGACCGTGGGCTGCTGAGCCAAGCATTGGTGACGGTGACGGGAGGGTTGCGAAACAGTTTCCTGTTTACTTGTCTCTTACTTTTTTCTCTGTTAACTATGGACTCTACCTACTAAGTTGTTCCTTTCACCAGCACTGCAGGGGGAAGCCCTAGAATCATAGAACATGGCTTTAGTTGGAAGGGGGAAGATTCAGATTAGACATTAGGAAGAAATTCTTCATGATGAGAGTGGTGAGGCCCTGGCCCAGGTTGCCCAGAGAAGTGGTGGCTGCCCCATCCCTGGAGGTGTTCAAGGCCAGTCTGGATGGGGCTTTCAGCCCCCTGATCCAGTTGGAGGTGTCCCTGCCCATGGCAGGGTGTTGGAACTGGATAGGCTTTGAGGTCCCTTCTGACCCAAACCATTCTGTGATTCTATGATTCAGTGATTCTTTGTCGTGAGTTGGAAGGGACCCACAAGGATCGTCGAGTCCAGCTCCTGTCCCTGGATAGGAGAACCCCAACCTTCACACCCTGTCCCCTGCTGCCCCATTACACCCATTCTTTTTCCCTTGAACCAGCCCTGAGAGGACCCAGCTGCAACACACGTGCCCGTCCTCAGCATCCCTGCACCGCCCACTTTCAACAGGAAAAGACTGTCCTCCTGGGTCCTTAATGACATTTAATCCTTTGAGTTGATTAAAATAGTATATTAACCAGAAGTCTGGGGCATAATGGGAATAATAGATACGGGCAGGGCATAATTGCATAGTGAGTGGGACTTCACTATATGAGCTGTAATCTGTTGTTCTGCTTTAGAGGGGAAGGATTAGAGCATTATTCTTTTTTCTGTTGTTGTTGAAAGCCTCAGCTCTGAGGAAGTGATACCCAGCTGGGGCAAAGCAGCGCAGCTGAGTGGGTTTCTTATTTATATTGCGGGGATTGGAGCTATTCTAAACCAGGCTGGTTTACGGGAGTGAAGTGCCGTCTCTGTCCTTCCTAGCTTCAGGTTGCTAAGTGGAGAGCAGGTGGGCACAGGACCAGGTTAAGGAAAACTTGAGATACATTTTTTAACCGTTTCCTTTATTTCCATTTTTTTCCCCCAACTTTGAATCTTAAACATTTATGGTTTGGTTTAGTTTTTGGTTCTGAGCCCTCTCTGTCACAACAAAAGGGCTTAAACTAAAACCCAAACAAACTCAAAAGCTGACCATGTAGTGAAAACACTGCTTCCAGCCAGGCCAGGAGGGCGGAGGCAGCCACACAAGCAGAGGTCCCTGAGCATGGCCCCAAGGGTGGGCAGGGCTCTGGCTCTAGCAGAGCAGTGAATATCTGCTTGCCTGTGGGGGACAGTGGGGTGGGATTCCACCCTTGCACCAGCACTGAGGAGTACTGAGCTGGGGCACAGCAGCAGCGTTATCGCAGAGTCGTTGAATCACAGAAACATTTGGGTTGGAAGGGACCTCAAAGCCCATCCAGTATCACCCCCTGCTGTGGCACTGGATCAGGGGCTCAAAGCCCCATCCAACCTGGCCTTGAACACCTCCAGGGATTGGGCAGCCACCACTTCTCTAGGCAACATGGATCAGGGCCTCCCCACCCTCATCATGAAGAATTTCTTCCTAACGTCTAATCTGAATCTTCCCCCTTTCAATTTAAAGCTGTTCTACCAAAGGAGAGAGCAGGGCAAGCTGAACTGTACCCATAGGCACTCTTCTCCTTTTAGGGTGTTTCTGTCTTTTGGGACAGTGACAATGAAAGGGAATCCTAGCGGTGCCAACCCTGTCTTCTCCCTGTGCCTTAGAGAGAGTTTTGGAGGGGCAGCCACCCCTCTCCAGGGTCCTCAGGAATGTGAGAAATAAGGGTGCAAGCTGTTTGAATGGGAATGAAACCAATCTGTGAGAGGCTTTTGGAGAGGCTGTTGTGTCTCTGCCTTCAGAGCCCATTCAAGAGATGCAGGAAGGGGAGGATGGTGGTAACCCCTACTAGCATGGGTGGCATCTCTCCCCTGGGACGAGGATGTTCCTCCTGCCTGAAAGGGTTTAACTCACCCTACAGCACACAGAACTACTCCTTGTCTTGTGCCCAGCCCTGGTTTTGAGTGTGGATGGAGAAATTTTAAAACGCTGGGAAAAAGGAGTGGCGTGGCAGAGCTTGGGGCATCAGCCATATCCCACATGGAGCCCCCCATGGTCCTGCTCCAGGGTGTGGGCTGTAGTAAGGAGCTGTGGCTGGAGAACGCAGAGGCAGAAGAGCAAAGCCTCAAGTCAGTGGTTTTCATTGTGTCTTTATATGACAATGTTCCCTCGTCCTCCGCTGGGAGCTCCCAGGGCTGTTCCTGCCTGTCCCTCCTTTGTGTCCCACTCTGCTAGGAGCACCAAGGTTTTATTGCCTCCTCCGTGGAATACAGAATGTGAGAGCCTCTCCAAAAGCCCCAACTGGATGGTTGACGCCACTCCCACACTCTGGTGGACCCCGTGGCCAGGCTGCGTGGTGGTTCTGCAGCTGAAGGCCCTGGGGTTGAGTCTTTGGAATGGTTCTGCGGCAACAGGATGCGCAGAAGTTCCCAAGGCTGCTCACAAGGATCCCATGCTCTCCCGTTGAGCTTTGCTCTGGATTTTATGTTCCCTTTCCTTAAATAAAGAAAAATTCTTGGTTTTAGAAATCTAGTCATTTGTCCTAGTAATTCTGCTTCGCCTCCAGTAGGGACTTTTTCTTCTGTCAAAAACACCACCATTAGAGACTTGCTGAAGTTTTGTGGATGAGCACTCTGATCCAGTGGGAAGTGTCCCTGCCCATGGCAGAGGGGTTGGAACTGGAGAGGCTTTAAGGTACCTTCTGACCCAAACCATTCCATGGTTCTATTAAGCAGCTCATTTGCAGCTCTCTGGCTGCTTATCCTCCCTTAACACCACAGTGTGTTTGTGTCTGCTGCACTGTGCATCTCTGGCTCAGATGATTTACCAGGCTCCACCTGTTACCCTTAACCTCGCTAATCTTGAGGTTTATTTGACCCCACATTTTGGTCAAACAATGCTGGGATGAAGATGGGGCTGGTACAGGGAAGCTGCCACCCAAGGCAGAGGCGCAATGAATGCTCTACAGGCTGAAAACGTAAACCTTAAGCATCAGAGCATCCTTGATCTTCCAGCTCTGCTCAGTACCTCGCTCTGCCTCCACAGGGGAGCTGTAAATTAAACCTGACTATGGTGCTCTCAGTGCTCATCAGCTCCTGGATGGGCTCAGCAGGCTGCTTGCCTGCGAAGCCTGCGGAGGGCAGGGAGCCCACAAAGCCTGATTGCTTTTGTGGTTTTGCTTCTTAAAGGTTGAGCTCATGCTCTGGGCAGGAGGAGGGGGACTTGAGGAGGTCATCTGTGCTCCACACATATTTTCACGAGTCTGGCAGTCTCCTAAATTTGAAACACTGCCAGGTTGGAGTGAAACCAAGTCGTTTAAGAAAAGGGAAGGAATGCACTGCGTGAGGTTACACAAACATTTCTCCCTAAGAAATTGAGCTAAAACCATCCAGACATTGGGGCAGCTTCCTCAATGTTGAAGGGACCTGCACTGGCTGAGCAGCCTGGAAACTGGGCTCACCGAAGGCTGGGAAATGGAGGATGTGGATCCCAGGTCGCGTCTGAAACGGCTTCCACTTGTGAAATGGCCCCAGAATCTACAGCACCCTTCTGCTTGTGGTGGGAGGGGGCTGTTGTTCCCAGCCATAGTTCCTGGGGTGGGCACCGAGGTGCCAAGCTCTACATGAGGCCCTGGGCAGGGGAATGAGCTGAGCTGCTGTGCTCTGGGCACGCTGTGCCAGTCTCTGTCCTCTGCTCACAGTGGCCTTGGTATGATTTCTCCCACCAGGAATGGGTGGCCTGGACTCAGCTGTGGCATCAGCTGGGGAAAACATGCCAAGGACCTCAGGTCTAGCAGAAGAGGATGCAATGTGCTCCTCTTCCCTGCCTTCACACAAAAGTCCTCTAAACAATGATGGGAGAGGGCCACAATAAGGCCAGGCTCTATTTTAGTTGCTCCAGTGATCAGGAACACCGGAACATCCCTGCCTGCTAACCCTAATCGACTTTTGTCAGAGCTCCTAAATTAATAGGGCTTGCAGAGCTCCTCCAGTAACCAGCCAGGTGATCTGTGCTTTCCATACAAATGCTTTTCTTCATACTGCTGGTAGGAGAAGCTTTTTGTGTCCCTGATTAGAATTGCAAGAGAGGATGGCTCTTGACAGTGTGCAGTGAAGAGATGTGTTTAACCTCTGTAATTGTTGCACACTCCTCTGTCTCCTGTTGAACCCACATCATCAAGTTTCAGCCTGAGTCTTGGAAGCCATGGGGCCAAGATAAGTTCTCTGTGCACAAGAACAGTCCGTGAACAGGAAGAGAAATTATTTCTGATGCTAGTTTTGTTCTGCTGTCCTGGGGTGCTGGGGACAAATGTGCCCTTTAAGGTCACTTTAAGGATGCTGTTGGCGAAGTGGATTCTGCATCACAGTGTATTCAGTGTGGAGAAGGGTAAAGAGGCAGAGGCAACAGACATCTGGGTTGCAGGCGTTGTGCTGTGGACTCAAGGCCAGGCTGGATGGGGCTTTAAGCACCCTGATCCAGTGAGAGGTGTCCTTCTCCATGACAGGGGGTGGAACTGGATGGGCTTTAAGGTCCCTTCCAACCCAAAACATTCTTGATTCTATGATTTAGATGAAATCTGGTTTAGTTTATTTGCAGGAACATACTTCAGTCAGATACTGTACAGTTCTCCCAGAGGAAGAGGGGTTGATCATTCCCAGCCATCCACAACCTATAACTAAACAAAACTTTTTTAACTTAAAAAGCTTTTAAGAAAACCATCTGCACGTCACCAAGTCACAAAGCCTAACCTGTTTTAGCTCAGAACAAGCTGTCATCACAGGCTGAACAAGGTTCATTTGTCTGAGTGCTCTTGCAGCTCTCTGCCAGCAGCCGGAATGGATCACCCACCCCAAGGCATCTTCTGGCTCTCACAACTTCCATCAAATGCAACCATTGACTGTTCAGCTGTGTTTTCTCTCCTGCTTCTCCCATGGCCTCAGGAAGGAGGCTCAGAGGTCTCTCCATGGCTGGCCAGCACACAGCAATGCTCTGCACATTGTCTCACCTCCTGCACATTGCAGCCAAATGCTGTCAGCTGCTAAAATGAGCCTAAAAGCTTTGTTTTGTTAAACCCCTTCTTATAGAAAGCATTCTGGCTGTAGCTTCTGCACCAAGAACTGGAGAAACCCCATCTCTTCAGCAGTTCTTCTCAGTGGTGAATGCCCATGCTGTTAAAGATAGTGTTTTGGACTTTATTTTTCATATGAGAAGAGGTTGGTTTCAGCCTCCAGCTACTGCTGCTTCTACCCTTTCTGTGTTTCTTGCCCAGTAAGCCCTTCGCTATTTCAACACTGCAGTCTTTGTGATGTGCTGAGCAGCCCCGTCTCACATGGCAGGATGGGATATCTAGGATGGAGACGAGGTTTTCTGTGTCTCCCCTCTAGCCTCTCTAATCTTCTGGACCCCACAGCACCCTGCTTGTCTTCTTCCCAGTCCCCAAGAACTGATCTGCTCCATCCTTATTGCCTCCTGGCTTCTGAGTAGGGCAGGACTTTTCTTCCACCAAAAGAGGGTCCCTTGAGAGAGGGGCTGAAGACAGACCCAGGGGATAAAATGTTTTCAGATGTTTTCTTGGAGTGGCCAAGGTGCCTGATGGAGACAGATGGGATCTGGCTTTTCCTTACGGGGAAAGCTCAGTTCCTGTAGTTTTTGTGCAGAATGAGACGATGAGTGAGTAACCAACAATTTGTGGGCTGGCCTGGGAACGCAGACCCAGCCTGAGTTCATGCTCTGCCTCATTTGAATGAGGGATATTATTTTGGGATTGATGATTTTCTCGGGATCTCTAAATGAAAGGGTGGGTTACATTGCCCCTCAGAGAGAAAACAAGCTTTGAAACCTTAAACCCCCTCATGAAAGTATGCCTTGATTTCTGGTGAGCTCAGCAGCTGCTGAGCTTTGCAGTGAGAGCAGACACCCTCCCAAAGGAGGCCCTGCCCCACCATGGCCCACACTCTTCAACAAGGGACCTTCTGCCTCACAGAGACACCCTTGGGAGGTTGTGAGCTTCCTGTGCTATCCTAAACCCACCCTCAAGGCCAAGATGGTCTGGGATGGGGGGATAGACTAGCTCTAGCTTTGACACAGTCCCCACCTCTCATTCACAGCAGGACTTCCCTCAGAAAAGCCGATCAATACTTTGTGCAGGTCAGATTAAAATAATCACAAGGATCCCTCCCGACCCCGGGCTTTTGCAGACAACATGACAACCCCCCAGCACACATACAACCCACTCTTCCTACAGCTGTGCCCTGCAGTCTGCCTGCCCATGCACAGCCCGTGGGCTGTTCCTTGGTGGTGCCAGCCCTCCTGTAACTATGGCCAAGCTGGGGGCACCCAGCTCCTCTCCACAGCCCTGGATCTGCTGTGCACATAGAGGCTCTTCACTTCCTAGAGAGGAGCAGGCAGCTGCCAGTGCCTCTAACACGATGTGGTGCTGTTTCAGTGCTGGGGGGGCACTGACTTCATCCAGTTGTGTACTGGCAGAAATCAGTGTCTGAAGAGCAAGGTCACCTTCTTGGGAAGAAAACACCTCCAGGTCCAACAGTAAAGAAGGAAGAAAAACGACTAAGGCTTGATTTTTCCCTTGAGTCCCTATGGACATCCTGGATGGTGGGAGAGGCTGAGGGGGGATCACAAGCTCAAGGACAGGTCTGGGTGCTTTGAACATGCCCAACCCAGAGACAGACCATCGTGGTCCCGCAGGCAGCTCGAGATCTGGAAACACACAGAAATGCAGGCATAACCCCAGGAAAAGCCAGCAAAACAGGCAACATCAGGAGAGCATCTTCTGTACTGTCTCCTTGAAGCCCTGGAAACCAGGAGAGCTTCCCAGCTCACTTCAGCCTTCCCCTGACTTTTTTTTTTTTCCCAGCTCAAGTGTGTTGCCAGAGAATCACAGAATGCCCTGAGCTGGAAGGGACCCATAAGGACCATCGAGTCCAACTCCTGCCCCTGCACAGGACAACCCCAACACTCACACCGTGGGGCTGAGGGCCTTGGCCAAACGCTTCTGGAATATTGTCAGGCTGTGACTGCTTCCCTGGGGAGCTGCTCCAGGGCTCCACCACCATCTGGGGGAAGAACCTTCTCCTGATGTCCAACCCAACCCTCCCCTGGCACATCTTCCTGCCATTTCCTCTGGTGCTGTCATTGGTCACCAGAGAGAAGAGCTCAGTGCCTGCTCCTCCTCCTCCCCTGGTGAGGAAACAAAAGAGAGCAATGAGGTCTCCCCTCAGTCTCCTCCTCCAACACGATTGTTCAGAGGATGACAACCTCAAACAGATGTTTTTCCATGACATCATTTCTCTGCAAATCGTCTCTCCTAAGCATGAAATTAACCAGGTTCTCCTCCCAGCCATAGGCAGCTGCCAAAGGACACTCTTTCTAGCACTGGGTGTGTGCAAAGAAAAGAAAAAACTCCTTATTTTTTCCATTTTTGTTGGGATAGAAGATAAATTTATGAGAATCGTCAGACTCTAAACTGATTCCAAAGCAAACTTCTCTGCTCCGATCGTGTTTCACTCAGGTGTCAGGTTTAACAGCCCGGATCCTGGCAGATCAAAACCACCTAACCCTTGACATTGCCATTATGGTCTCTTCTTCAGGAAAATGCTTCCTCATGTGAGATCAATTTTATAGTCCAGTTCCAGAGGGTAAAAGCAGACTTCAAACCACCAGTGTTTCTTACAAGGCAGAAATTTCTTTCCCCAATCAGTCTTAATTAATAATAATCAGAAAAATATTTAGTTAAGGAAAAAAAACAAGCAAGTTAAGGAAAAATACAAGCTCCCCTTTATTTAAAGGCTTTAACTCTGTCATTCAGCCTCTCTCTCTCTCTACACATTGCTCGAGTTCCTTTTTCTTTTCCTTTTTTTAAAGCTGGTTGTCATTTCCTCTCCAAAATGCTTTTGCAATGAGGAACAGGCTCATAAAAATTCTATTTTCGCCTTCCCCTTCTTCAACAGAGCGGGGCTGCCTTGCTATAAAGTTTGTGCTTGCCCGGCGTGCCAGAAGCCTCTGGCCCTCCCACTGCCTCAGAAACCAGCTGCAAACCTTCCTCTGAAATGAACCCCAGAGAGAAGTATCCCCTTGACTGACATCCAGCTGGTGAGGCAACCTTCAGCTCCCTGCAATGAGAGCCTCCCAGGGCTGTCTGAGAAGCAGCCAGAGGTGGAGGACCAGGGGTGATGGGTTTAAGGGAGCCAAGACCTGGCAGAGGAATAGAGAGGCTGCAGGCAGGCACAGGGGGACACCAAGCTGCCCATGACCCAGCCATGTGCCCTCGTGGCCAAGTGGTGTCCTGGAGTGCGTTGAAGAGCGTGGCCAGCGGGTCAAGGGAAGTTCTCCTCCTCCTCGACTCTGCCCTAGGGTGGCCCCATCTGGAGTTCTGCGTCCAGTTCTGGGCTCCCCAGCTCAGGAAAGATGAGGAACGACTGGAGAGAGTCCAGCAGGGGCCACGGAGACGATGAGGGGCCTGGAGAACCTCTCTTACAAGGAAAGGCTGAGAGGCCTGAGTCTGTTTAGCCTGGAGAACAGCAGACTGAAAGGGGACCATGAGGTATCTAAAGATATCACGAGATCGTAAATGTCTAAAGGGCAGGTGTCAAAAGGATAGGGCCAGACTCTGTTCAGTGGTGCCCATCGACAGGACACGGGGCACCAGGCACAAACTGCAGCATGGGAAGTTCTGTCTGAACATGAGGAGAAACTACTTTCTTTCTTGTGAAGGTAATGGAGCACTGGAACCAGCTGCCCAGGGAGGGTGTGAAGTCTCCTTCTCTGGAGATATTCCAATCTGCCTGGATGTGCTGCTGTGCATCCTGCTGCAGATGACCCTGTTTTAGCAAGAGGTTGGATTGAATGATCTCCAGAGGGCCCTTCCAACCCACGCTGTCTGTGATTCTAAGAATCTGTGCAGGCAGTGGTTGGGGACATCAGGGTAGTGGGGCCACTGGTGACTGCTCCTGCAGGCGTTGACACCGAGATCTGCAGGCTGACCCCTTGTGCCAGAGCTTGCAAGGCTTTGCTCAAGTGGTGGGCATGAATGAATTGTCCAAGGCTGGTCTGCAGACAAGTGGACAATGCTTGACCCAGTCGCTTGCATTAGCATCCTGCAGGGCTGTGCTGCTTTGCAGTTCAGCCCAGCTGTGATGGGGGCGAGGGTTAAAAGAGGAGGAGGGGGATCAGAGCAGGGCAAGAGGGCTCCAGGAAGTTTCTCTTCCTTCCTTCTCCTCTTCATTTGAATCCATGTATCAAAGCACCCTGCTTGCTGCCCATGTGCCAGTGTTGTTGCCCTGCTCAAGCAACACCTCAGGGTGTGCAGAGCACACAACCGGCACCATCGCCTTTGCACCTCAGCACACAAAGACGGAGGCGAGTCGGTTTGGTTCCTTTATTACACATTGCCCAGGCATGGTAAAGCAGCAGCAGCCATCCTCAGGCCCCAGCGCAGGCCATGGAGAGCTGTGGTTGGAGAGACCTTCACAAGAGATTGCCAAAATGGCAAAGATCATAGAATCATGAAATTGTTTCACCCGAAATGGGCCTCAAAACCCATCCAGTTCCAAACTCCTGCCATGGGCAGGGACACCTCCCACTGGATCAGGGTGCTCAAAGCCCCATCCAACCTGGCTTTGAACACTTTTCATGTTGGGCAAAGATTCCCTTTAATCTGTGAAGCCATGGCTGCGGCGGAGCCTGACTGAAGCGACCCAGCCCCGTCCCTCCAAAGCCCCCACTGCTATCGCACTCTGAAGGAAAGATGACTTTTTTTTCCTGACAGACCTCCAACTCATTTGAGAGATGCAGAAGCATTTGACACCCTACATTGTGTAAAGGCTTCCCCGCTCCCCTCCCACCTCCCACCATGTAGGCTTAAACAGAGCAGCTGTCTATCTGCCCCTCCCCCCCCCCCCCCCCGAAAAGACCCCAAGGCATCCCTGCAGCAGCAGCAATGCTTCAAATCAGAAGTACAAACACAGGGTGCACCTTTATCTAACCTTCCCAAGCACTGACAGTCTAAACACTAAGCTGCTTACATGGGCTAATGGCAATATATCCGTGCTGCAAGGCTTCATCTCTCCACCCCCACCCCAATCACCCACCCTTCTCCATGTCCTTAAACCAACATCTTCCCACTCAAACCCCTTGATAGAGCAAACACAGAGTATGTTCCTGGAGAGCTGCATCGTGTATAGGGTGCAAGAGCCAAGTTCAGTGTCCAATACGGACAAGCTCATCCAGCTGCTGGAATCCCAGCCCAGAACACAGTGTGTTCCCCCCCTCCAACACTAAACACGTGCACAACAGTGTCCAAATCCACACATCCAGGGAGGGTTGAGAGCTACAGACGGCTACTGCAGAAGTCGGAGGGAGGGAAGAAGGTTGGTTGTCAGCTGCTGCTACAAGGAAGAGACAAAGAGGTTCAACGTGGAGGACGGAGAGGGGAACAAAATGCAAGAACAAACTCAAAAGGAGGCAAAGGAGGACGCTGGGATTCAGGGGTCAGATGTCTACCTTCTAGGCAACAGCCAGCACAGGTGAGGAAAGGGAGAGTTGGTGTTCGGTTTGTGGGGGTTTGTTTTGGTGTCACTCACGATAGAAAACATATTCGGTGTAAGAGGTCCAGATCCTGTCATCTGTCTGGTCATGGGCGAAGGCACAGGTGCCTGTGGAATTGCAAGCTACCATGTGGAAGCCAGCATCGGCCAGTTTATCAAAGGCTTGCTCCAGGAAGGTGAATTTGAGGTAGTACCTGGACGTGTACCTCTCCGGGGGCCTGTCTGGGTCCCTGCTCTCGTTCAAGGTATCTCCAAAGACCTCTTTGGCCAGTGATGTCTTGCCACACACCATGATCCGTGCCACTCTGCGGAACTTGGCATCCGTCTGGCTGTCCCTGCCCAGAGTGTAGGAGCCCCGGTAGCCAATGGTGATGAAACCTGCCCTGCGGACATCGGTGCTGGTGGCACCCCCACCAATGGTGATGGCACCCCCAGAGCCACTAGCCACAGTGTTGGGGAGCATGGCGCTCGCAGAGGTGAGGTTGCGGGTGGCATCTGCATTGGGGGAGAGCTCCTCTGGGTCGCTTTGGCATGGGTCATCTCCCAGCGAGTTCTGCTTGCTAAGCTTGGGGGCCAGCATCTTCACAAGCTCTGGCAGCATGAAGTACTCAGCCTCTCGCTGCAGGCGACTCCTCTCCGGGAAGTGGTCAGGCAGCACCAGCTGCTGGTCCCTCATGTAATCCAAGATGTAGCGGAAGAGGAAGCCATCCCGATCCACAAAGAATCGTCCCTTGCTGTCACGAGCCAGCGAGCGGACATTCTTCTGTGTGAACATCTCCCAGAGAAGCGAGCCAGGCACGCTGACCAGGGTGGGGTGGCGGGTGATGTAGACTTGTCCACCCACATTGAGTTCAATGATCTCAGGGAAAGGGAAGTCCTCGCTGGGTTTGGCACAGCCCGCATTGTCTGCCAGGGCCATAGTGAACTACCACTTCCTTCCCACCTGCAACATAAAGCAGCAGCGTCCCAATGTTAAGCCTGCCAGTAAATGCAGCTCCTCGTCCCACTGATCCTTAGCCAGATAACACTTGCTTTGGGTCAGCAAGCAGTACAGGATCAGGCCCCTGTCTCTCCAGCAGTCTTGAGATCAGCTCTCTTCCCTAATCCCTAGTTTTTGGAATAAGCAGCATTAGCAAACACTGCCTTCCTTTCCACAACACAAGAAGGGAAGAGCGTTACCCATGGTCTGAACATATTTTCCCCACTGAAGCTCTCCAGACAAACAGCTCCCAGGATGGGGCTCAGTATCTTTGCGGAGGGAGGCAAAGGGATGCTGCTACTGATGTTAACAACAGGAAAGCCAGGAGCATCACAACCTGGGTGGGCCCAGCGACCCTCCTGAGCCAGCATCCTGCCGGTCAGGAGGAGCCGCTGAGCATGCCAAGGGAGGACTGCATTATGGCAGCATCTCCTGCTGAACTGCTGAGCTGGAGGGGAGTTTATATCCCCATGCAAGGAGCACCCACAGGTCTGCCAGAAAAGCAGTGCTAGATATCACTATAAAGGACAGAATGACAGTGGCTTTTGGAACTCCTGCGCCATCGTTACTCCTCGAAAGTACTCAGCAGAGACTTGAGGCCAAGCAGAGAGCAGGTGAGAGATGGCAGAATGTCTCCAAGGTTTTGGGGCCAAGACAAACACTGAGCTACTGGTAGAGCCTTTGCCCACATGCCATATATTTATACATTTTCCGCAAGCAACTTCATTCTTAGGCATCTCTCGACACCGCAAATGAGCACTTACACAAAACTGGCTCAGCAGACTCCTGACCCATTCCAGCCAAACCGTGCTTCGTGCAGGGATTTGGGAGACCACAGAGAGAAGGGTTTTCCCTGAGCAGCCCCTAACTGCCTTGCAGCGTTGGCCTCCAGCTCTGCCTGCTCCCCTGCGTGATGTTAGTGCAGCCCTGGGACTGCTCTGAAGTTGGCAGCAGCTGCCTGCAGCCCCCTGGGGACCGGTCCCCACAGCCAAAACCCAACACCAAGTCCCACCCCATTCTTGTGTTCCTCTGTATGCTTCCCAGGAGCAGCGCAAAGGGATCCTAACACGAATTTTAGAGAAGCTGAAGGGCAAAGATAAAACTCTGTGGGGCACTTTTGGGTGGTGGGGAGAGAGCTAAGCCTCCATTTCATAACCCCACGAGTCCTCCCAGCTCATAGGGATGCTCAGGGAGAATCAGTTTTGGGCAAGGTGTGACTTGGTCAAGATCGGAAAGGGGATCTGCGTGGTCCTCTTGGCTTCCCGCCCCCCAAATCCTCTCCTGCAGTAGCTTTTAGTCCCTTCTGCTGGTGATGTGCCCTCGCCGCTGCTCCTGCCGGCGCCTGGAACCCCTCAGGCAAGAGCCAGCTCCCTTTGTCACGGGTGGTGGAGGCTGAGGACCAGAGCCGGGCTGCCCACAGCAGGAATGGGGGTTGGCAAGCCTGGGGGAACACAAGGAAGGCCACCTTGCACGGCAGGCTGCGACCCGGGCACAAAGGACAGCGATGGGGACAGCCTGGTTCAACATCGGGCACCGCACCGGGGGACCGCATCCTGCTCCATCCCGGTGAGGATGGGACCCTGCCACCCCTGTTACCTCTGCAGGGTGGCTCCGCTGCTTCCCTCTCCTCCGTAACGATCGTCTCTGTCGGTGCCGATCGTGTTGGTCCCCTCCGAGGCGATCGTGCCTGTCGGTGCCGGTCCGTGCCGTTCCCTCCGCCGCTCCGTTCTGCCCTCTCAGCCCTGGCCCCGCCGTTTTATGGCCGGGAAGGCGGTGAGCGCCATCCCCCGCCATCCCCGGGCACGCCTCGCCCCCGCCCTCCCTCCCCGCCTCCCCCGCTGCCGGCTAGGTCCCTTCCCAGTCCCTGCGTCCCATCCTTGCAATCCCATGGCTGCATCTCCATCCCTGCATCCCCGTTGCCGCATCCCCACTGCCGCGTCCCCATCCCTGCATACCCCATCCCTACTTTCCCATCTCTGCATCCCACCGCCTCCCACCATCGGGAAGCTCTGTGCCTGGGCCAGGTGAGGACAGAGGATTCTGGTGGGACTCCAATCCATACTATGGCAAAGCAGGATCATAGAATCATGGAATGGTTTGGGTTGGAAGGGACCTTAAAGCCCACCCAGTTCCAACCCCTTGCCATGGGCAGGGACACCTCCCACTGGATCAGGGGGCTCCAAGCCCCACCCAACACGGCCTTGAACACCTCCAGGGATGGGGCATCGCCTCCAATACAAGGACACGCTGAGGGAGTTGTGGTTGTTCAGCCTGGAGAAGAGAAGGATCCGGGGAGACCTTAGAGCAGCCTCCCAGTACTGAAAAGGACTCCAGGAAAGCTGGGGAGGGGCTCTTGATCAGGGAGTGCGGGGATAGGATGAGGTGGAATGGTTTTGAGCTGCAAGAGGGGAGATTGAGATGGGCTCTTATGGAGAAATATTTTGCTGTGAGGGTGGGGAGGCCCTGGCCCAGGTTGCCCAGAGAAGTGGTGGCTGCCCCATCCCTGGAGGTGTTCAAGGCCAGGCTGGATGGGGCTTTGAGATCCCTGATCCAGTGGGAGGTGTCCCTGCCCATGGCAGGGGGTTGGAACTGGATGGGTTTAAGGTCCCTTGTGACCCAAACCATTCAATGATTCTCTGTTTTCATGATTAGCAATATGCCTCAGGGCTGCAAAAGTTAACTTTTCACCATTAGAACAGGAACTTTCCCCGTGCATATTTTGTGGAACATATTTATAGATGGGGGACAGTTAGAACAGGAATAAAGAGTTTTGAGATTATAGAAATGAAAACTAAGAAATGTCCCAAAATAAAAAATAAAAAAAGGTGAAATAAGGACTATTTTTAATATTGTAACTCTTTTTTTTTTCTTACCTCAGCATTATGTTTCAGCTGCAAATGCTGTCACCTAAGAGAAAAAAACATTGAAAATTTGGAGAGCTAAATTCCTCCTCACCAGACTGTAACATAAAACAATTAAAGCTGGGTATTGGACCCAACCAAAGTTCTAGCTGGGATGAGTGGATGAATGGGTGGTTGCAGGGACAGAAGGATTGATGATTGATGCATGGATGGGTGGATGGATAGATGGATGATGGAGATTACTTTGCTGAACAGGAGGCTGAAGTGTCCTCTTTGACAACAGCCTGTGGACAAATTTAATCACCATGAGCCAATTTGATCAGTAGGGTTGGGTAGGGTTTAAATCCTATGTGTTTCTGTGACTGAAAAGGTCATGGAAAAATTCCCAGTGAAGTTCCAACTCTATTGGACTACCACTGCCCATCTCCAGAAGGTGCTGTGACCCCAACCATACTCCAACTTAATGGCTCAGCCCTTCATACCATCCTCTCTCTCACCCATCCTGGCCCACCAGGGCCTTGCAGAGAAGCAAAGGACACAGAAAACTCTCCGTACCAACTTCAGTAATTGTCCCCGGCCAAAATCCTGGTGGCAGCCTTACAAAACCTTGACTAATACCAACATGGGGAGACGTGGAATAAGAAGCCCTGTCCAAAAGGCTTTTGGGCACATGCAAATATGAGCAGCCAGATGCAAATAACAGGCAGGTGGTGCGCAGGCAGTTGTGCTTTGCATTAAAACGTCCACTGTGGGCTGTAACTCTATAAAACCTCCTGGTGTGCCTAATGGGAAGGGTGGCACACTCAGTGTCCCCCAAGCCACAAGGACTGGAGTTATGGGTTTTGTTTGAAGGAATCCTTGTGCCTTGTGTTTCCCTTCCAGCATGGGTGTAACAAGGGCAAAGGCTGTGAACATGTAGGAAGGGAAAGGTGGAGGGATTCAGCTGGGTGAGTATTATTCACTGTGAGTCCTTTACTCACTGGAAGGACTTACATGAAGTTTCTCCTCTGTCCAGCCACAATTTTCTCCAGCTCTGTCAGAAAGTGATCTCTTTGAGACCTTGTAGTGCTCCATCAAACTTAGCTGAAATTGCCCAAAGAATTGAAATATATTGGGGAGGGCAGACCCCGGGCACACTGTCTCACACAAACACACGTGTGCCTGCACTGCCATCAGATTAATCCTTTTTCCTTGGGAAATGGGTATAAAAATAACCTGAATTTGATAATTATTTGGAAAGTTGCAAAAGCAAGGCTGCCCTGGAAAGCTTCCCACAGAAAATGCTCTTGCACAATACCCTTGGCAAAGTGACATCCCTGCCCAGAGCAGGATCTCCAAGGCTGGAGGGACGGGGACCTTATTTTGGGGTCAGTGAAGTTCTTGCAGAGGCTATGTCTCATGATACTGAGAGAGTTGGGGTGTGAGCCTGGGACAGGCATGATGAGAAGAGGATGGGAGGGAGGATGCTGGTGCTGAGGTCTTGGGCAGGTGTGGAGAGAACATCATTTGCCCCAGCTGTTTCAAGCAGGTAGTAAATATGTTACAGTGTGTGTTTACCCCGTGTCTGAGCCACTACATCCTGAAAGAGCAAGTTCAGTTGCTCTTCTCCAGCCTCCCTTTGGACTGGAGTGACAAATATTAGACATAGAATCATGGAATCGTTAAAGCTGGAAAAGACCTCTAAGAGCATCCTGTCCAACCATCAACACAACATCACTGTGCTGACAAAACCAGGTCATGAAGTGCCCCATCTACACTTTTTTTGAACCCTTCCAGGGATGGGGACACCATCTCTGCCCAGGTCAACATCTGCCAGGGCTTCACCACTCTCTCAGTGAAGAAATTTTTTCTAATATCCAATCTAAACCTCCTCTTGGCACAACTTGAGGCCATTTCCCCTCATCCTATTGCTTGTTACTTGGGAGAAGAGCCCAACACCCACCTCACCTCAACCTCCTTTCCGGGAGCTGCAGAGAACAATGAGGTCTCCCCTCAGCCTCCTCTTCTTAAGGCTGAACAGCCCCAGGTCCCTCAGCCGCTCCCAAGAACCCCTGGGCTCCAGACCCTTCACGCTGGTGTTCGGATGGATTAGATTCATTCTGCCTACACATCCTTGTCCACCATAACTTGAGCAAAAGTTCAGCTCTCTGCAATTCTCACACCAACCCCTGTCCTTGCCTTGTGTGACATTGACACTGCTGCCTTCAAGAAACCTTCCCATCTAAGTGAAAAGGCACTGTGCTGCTTTAATGCTTTGTCCTCCACATTACTGAGACTCAAATTAGTGCAAATACTTTCATGAGCTGAGATGGAAAGCATCCAGGCCACTGTTGCTATGTCTTGAGGAAATTTGAAGCATGATCTCCAAAGAAGGGGAAGATGTTTGGCACCGTAGAAACAACGATGGTGTTTGGAAACTCAGAAGAAGTTGCCAAGAGGTTTTATAAACCAGGCTTACAAGTTCTGCCAAAAAAGAATGAAACAAGAATTTGGGTCCCTCTCTGTCCTCTTGAAGAATTTTATCAACTGCAACAGTGGAACATGATTTGGCTTAATGTGTGTATGTCCGCTCTGTTATGACACAGAATGTGGTCTGGTGATTGCAAGGAAGATGCGGGTGTAGCTTCTTGGCTGCTCTTTCCAGCTCTTCATCTTTCCTGAGCTTAGACACAAGTCCCTTCAGCTTGTAGTGCCTCGGCCTCATTATCCGCACACCGAGGGGGTCCTGTCTGCTCTCCAGCCACAATGAACATTGCTTAAGGCTCTATTGCACAGCTCCAAAGTTTTGTATTTTTAAGGATTGACATGACTATAAATTGAAAATTAGACAAATTATTCCACTGCCTGATTTTCTGTCACAGATAAAAATGAGAAAAATATAATAAATCACTTATGCATCCTGCTCTGATGATGATCATGTGATACATCACATTGCAAGGATGTTGTCACAGAGAATCGATGCTGCTACATCTTCTTGATCAGTTCCTTATGGAGAGATAACAAGGAGAAAAGTATGTGAAGGGAGGAATATTTATTAGAAGAGAAATCCCATATTTCATGTACGTCAGAAGAGTCCAGTATACAGAAGTTCAAATTCCACTGTGCCACTGGTGTGATTCACAAATGAGGGCTAAATGCAGGAATCTTTCATCCTTAAAGAAAGCAGAGCTGGTCTAAAAAGGCAGCAGAAGCCTGGAGTGCCAGACCCTTGTGGAGCACTGTGTTATTGTTAATACACTCAGTGTCCAATGGTTGTAGCACCATCAGCCAGTGGGAAAATCACCTTTACAGCATCTCTGTTCCCCCCCAGAACTTCCAACTGTGTTTGTCTCCCTCTTCCTCATCTGCATTTCTTCTCTCTTCTTCCTCTGTTTCTTTCCACTTTGCTCTTGCCATTTCCTCTCCATGTCATAGAAACACAGAATGGTTTGGGTTAGAAGTGACCTCAAAGCCCATCCAGTCCCACCCCCTGCCACGGGCAGGGACACCTCCCATAGGATCAGGGGTCTCAAAGCCCCATCCAACCTGGCCTTAACACCTCCAGGGATGGGGCAGCCACCAGTGCTCTGGGCAACCTGGACCAGGGCCTCCCCACCTCACAGCAAAGTATTTCTCCCTAAGATCTCATCTCAATCTCCCCTCTTTCAGCTGAAAACCCCTCCCCTCATCCTGATCCTACAATCCCTGATCAAGAGCCCCTCCCCAGCTTTCCTGGAGTCCCTTTCAGTACTGGGAGGCTGCTCAAAGGCCGCCTTCTGTGCTAATTGAAATTCCACCCTGGGGTTTTCGAGTGTCAGTGAGAATACTGTAGGGTCTCTCCTGAGTCACCAATTCTGTGCAGGGTCCTTGGTGCCCGTAAATCAGCAGCAAACCCTCACCAGCAGCCCTGAGATGTATCTTTGCCTGCCTTCATTCACTTCCCTTCTCCAGGAGCCACACGGGCTTGCTGGTGGGCACAGACCACATGCACACATGAAGCTAAATAAAAGTGAAGATCTGTCTGTGGCTCTGTCTGTAACACCCCTTTGCTCTTCCTGCTGAGGACTTGCTATATTTGAATGAGCAGCTTGGAAGCTTCATCCATTGACAGCTTCTATAAAAAGTGGCTAATCTGCTTCTGCTTGGGGAGAAGCTCAGGTGGCTCTGCAGCACTGCGAACAGAGAAGTTAAGCGGCCACGTACGTCTGTCACAGTTGTCGTGGTCCTGTTTGAGACTTTAGGCTGGCATTTCAATAATTTACTTATACATCTTATTTCTCCCATTTTTAGCAACATCTGCCAACTTGCACTACAGTTGTTGTGTTCTTCCTGTGATAGATCGGCTTGGGCACTAAAGGAAAAAGGCTGTGCTTAATGGTGCACTTTAATTGGCTTTTCATTATGAAAGCTTAGATGTCTCTGCACCAAAGTGCAGTCAAAAATCAATAGCAGGATGAGGACAAGGCTGCAGGCTGCTCCCAGGCTGTTGGAGTTGTTGAGGATCAAGGTTTTGGTTCCATGTCATCACTACAGGAGCATTTTCTAGGATCCTCTTGGGCAGTGTTGGAACTGACATCATCACCACCGGCTTTAGCGATGGTGGAAATTCTGTTTTGGAGATCTGTTTCCATCCTGTGCAATATTTGCTAATGGTAACACAAGCATCCCCTGGCTGCATTTCACCATCTGGAGTAAGTAATTGAACGGACACTTTGAAACTACTCATCCCCAAAGCAGAGGTGTCTCATGCAGCCTTTCCTTCATGACCTCTTTCAAGTTAATAAATGAAACACTTGGTACAATACCACAAACACCACTGCATTTCAGGTAAACGCTGTCAGAGCAAAGCCCAGCAGTGAAGGAATGCTGAGGCAGTTTGGAAATGTTTCACCTTGTCTCTAGTACTCAGAGGGAAGCATGGTTAGAAATGGCTTGGTCGCACCCAAAGCATCTTCTGAAAGACAGCAGAGCATCTCTGAGCAAGTGGGACATCGGTACACCAAGCATTCACAATTTACCTCTGCCTTGCACTCGCTGTGACCACTCTGGAGGACTTTCCACCACTGAGTGAATCACAGAACCACAGAATCATAGAACAGTTTGTGTTGGAAGGAACCTTAAAACCCAGTTCCACTCTCCTACCATGGGTACGGACCCCTTCCACTGGATCAGGGTCTCCAAGCCCCATCCAGCCTGGCCTTGAACACCTCCAGGGATGGGGCAGCCACCACTTCTCTGGGCAACCTGGGCCAGGGCCTCCCCATTCTCACAGGAAAACATTTCTCCCTAAGATCTCATCTCAATCTCCCCTCTTTCAGCTCAAAACCATTTCCTTTCATCCTGTCGCTGAATTCTCCAGACCAAACTCTGCCCCCAGTGTAAGGTGGTAATCCAGCCAGGTCGACCTTTTACTGAAGCAGCTATCATGGCCTTTGCCTTAATAAGGTGTCCCTCTCATATGGGTGCCTGGGTACTCTTTGCAAAAGCAAACATCCTGCCCACTGTGTTTCCAGGATGTGGATCATTTAGACAGTGAGCTGGAAACAACCTGGGCTATAAAACTTTCCATGTACACTCAGACTTTCATACACGGATGATGTATTTATGTTCAGTCCAGTAGGTCCAAAGCTTGCATCATACAACAGAGAGAAGTGATGAGAAGAAGAGGATCTCAAGTCTAAGCTGAGATACATGGCAGGCAGATTGCAGGAAGAGCCTATGTCAGCTTTATTGCAAATGATCTATTCCTTGGGCCCTGCCAACACGATGCCCTGGGGTTAAGATGCCATCTGGTCTGGCAGAGCAGCCAGACTGAGGGTGGTGCTGGTGGAAGCAGAGGGGGACAGGTGGATGTTCTTCAGCACATGCCTGTTTTAAAGCCAGCTTTTCTGACTGGCAGACTGCTGATTGCACCCCAGCTTGGGGCTGAATCAGGGTGCGGACACATGGGGTAGAACAAGACACATCAGCCCATCTGCCCTCTGAAACCTTGGATCTGGCAACGCTCCAGTTTTTCCCTTTATGGGAGTGAGCTGTTGGGAACCTCTCTGGATCATCTAAGAAGCCTCCTGGCCCTGTGCACTCAGCAAGTCTCTGCAGTAAATCCAGGGCACCCTAAAGGAAGCTCTTCTCTCTGCCCTCCCCACACTCTCCTGATAATGGGAGGGCTTTTGACCTCAGTGATTTCCACGTCTCCCAGCTCAGACAGATTTCTAGTCTTGTATCAATGGTAAAGATATGAAAACAATTCTATATGCTCAATATAGTATCTGGACATTTGCAAACAACAAAAGGACAAGAGGAGCATTTTTAGCACACCAGAAAGCTTGCTTTCAATATGAGGTGCGAAGGAAAGGGCTCAAAAACTCCTGACTTAGAAGAAGGGGGTACCAAGTTGTTTCTGAGATATGCATGGGAGTGCCTGAAAAACTCTTTGTCTACATGCTCCAGCCCCTTGGAAACTGGGCTGTAGCATCCAACTCCATAGCTTTGGTCTGCCTCTGCCAGGAACACCTCCTCTCACATGCCAACAGCAATGCAGTGTTGTAAGTCTGCCAGGAATGCAGACTGGAAGAGTCCTCCCAGGACTCTTAGTCCCAGCCTGTGCTATCACACCAGCCTCATCATAAAAAATGTCTCCTGCATGTACCACATTCTACCTAGAAGGCAGACAAGATATTTACTGCCACACCTCTTACTAGAAGAGATCATGCCAAGACCCTTCTCATCTTCAGGCTAAATGGGTGTATGGCTTGTTCTTTCCACTTCTTCTCATCATCCTTTACCTCAGACAGGTCTTGTCCCTTCTGCCCTTTCTCAAGTAGCATGAAATAGAGAGAGGGAGATTTACCACTGTCATAGCAGGTCAGAGACAAGCCAGGACTGAGGCCCAAAGCAACCTTCCAGCCGTAGGCTACCACAAGCAGGAGCTCAAAGTGTGTCAGAAACCTCGGGGGGCTCAATTCCAGCCCTCTTGGCAAGGCAGAAGGGCTTTGCTGCCCACATTTTGCAGACAGAGAGACCGAGGCACAAGAGAATCAGTGTGACTTTGCCAGCCATGGGAGCGAAGGATCAGTTTTGGAAAGCACAATCTGATTCAAGCACTCCGTCGAGGAAACTTGCTGGCCCATAACGTGCTGTGCCTGCCTCATGACTTCGAGCACATCGGTAGTGCCAACACTCAGCAGAGAAAGACAGACTCGAAAGAGAGAATTCCTTGTGCTTAAATGGGTGAAGTTTGCAGCATAAGTCTTATGAGGAGTGGCTGAAGAACCTGGGGCTGTTTAGTCTGGAGAAGAGGAGGCTCGGGGGAGACCTCATTGCTCTTTGCAGCTCCCAGAAAGGAGGCTGGAGCCAGGTGGTTGCTGGTCCCTTTTCCCAAGTGACAAGTGATAAGATGAGAGGAAATGGCCTCAAGTTGTGTCAGGGGAGGTTTAGACTGGATATCAGGGAAAATTTCTTCACCAAAAGGGTTCCCAAGCACTGGTAGAGGCTGTCCAGGGAGGTGGTGGAATCCTCATCCCAGGAGGGGTTTAAACTCTGGGCAGACGAGGTGCTCGGGGATCTGGTTTAGTAGGGGGCAGGTATGCCTGAATTCGAGATCTCAAAGGTCTTTTCCAGCCAAAGGATTCTGATTCCATGTTGAGCATGGTGAGCCTCAGAGCTTTGTGGTAGTAGGCTCACAGTCGTTTGTCAGAGAGAGCACAATAACCCTCACTTTATAAATCAGGAACTGAGGCATGCAGCAGTGTTACGCCTTGCAGCTGGAACAGAGCACACAACAACAGGCAGCTGGAATCGTGTGCAACCCGTTAGACCACACAACTTTAAATATGAAAGTCTATAATAAGGCACATTCTCACTGGTATAATTACAGCAGGGATGTCTTGTTGTCACAGTAGTTTAATTTAGAAGATGGTCAGAGTGGAAAAAAAAGTGGATATTCTGCTCTTTTTTGCAGAAGTTTTGACTGGGTGTGATGCTGGGTTTGCTGGGAGAGGCTCTTTCGGCTGTTCAGTACAGCTCAGTGATCTTCAATTCTCTCTCTCCCCTCTTAGATATTATTTAATATAATTCATCTGATCATCTGCACAATCTATCAGAAAAAAAGAAACCATAATAGCTGGCTAAATGTGCTGAATTACGAGATGATCTTTAAGGTTCCTTCTAATCCAGACCATTCTGTGATATTTATCAGTATTCATTTATGGCAATCTCGCTGTGCTGGAACTACAAAAACATAAGGAAACCAAGTGATAACTCTTTCCCAGTTTCAAAGTCATGCAGGATCAAACCTTTACCTTGTATATCACAGAAAGCTCTGACTGCTATGAAATCCATGTGGCGACACACACACAAAAAGACCATAAACAGCTTGAGAGAAGGTTTCTGGGTGGTTTTCTGTGAGCACAGAGCCAGCTGGGGCCATGACCATCCAACCTACTAGCACCATGAAGGCTCTTTGGCAGAAAGATTGGAAGGAGGAGCTTTTACAAACATATTTTGCTGCTGGTTTTGATTTTGACTTCGAAAGGCTTCCTATATATAAGGTCATTTGTTATGCACTAAACACTGAACTGCAGGACAAGTTATAATACATAAGGTGGCAATCTGATAAGGGTTTTTTATTTTTTTATTTATGTCCCTTTTCAAATTATTCTTCCAGTACTACAAAGTCAAAGACAGAATAAACTCCCAAATATCCCAGCCCTTCCACTCCTGTGCTTCAACCCCTGGACAATGCTTCCTCCTATAGGCTGTTGTGTTAATATTCAACATTAAATATATGGTGCTCCTTGCAGCCCAGTAGAGCAGAGACTATGGCTGTCTTAGCCCATCTAGACAACATCTTAAAGGTGAAGGAAAAGGATAAATTTAATGCAACTTCTACAACACTGTCCATCGCAGCACAGTTACATAAAGTTGTGGTTTTAAGGAAAAAAAAAAGATGATAGAATCATGGAATCACAGAATCGTAGAATGTTTTTGTTCAAAGCAACCCTAAAGCACATCCAGTCCTTCCCCCTGCCATGGACAGGGACACCTCCCACTGGATCAGGGGCTCAAAGCCCCATCCAACCTGGTCTTGAACACCTCCAGGGATGGGGCAGCCACCACTGCTCTGTGCAACCTGGCCCTGGACCTCCCCACCCTCACAGCAAAACATTTCTCCCTAAGGTCTCATCTCAATCTCCCCTCTTGCAGCTGAAAACATTTCCTCTTCATCCTGTCCCTGCACTCCCTGATCAAGAGCCCCTCCCCAGCTTTCCTGGAGCCCCTTTCAGTACTGGGAGGCTGCTCTAAGGTCTCCCCTCAGCCTTCTCCTCTCCAGGCTGAACAATCCCAACTCTCTCAGCCTGTCCTCATACAGGAGGTGCTCCAGCCCTTGGACTCTCTCCAACAGCTCCAGGTCCTTCCTGTGCTGAGGACTCCGGAACTGGACACAGGGCTCCAGATGAGATCTCACCAGAGGGGCAGAATCCCCTCCCTCCCCTCTTGTCCCACTGCTTTGGGTGCAGCCCAGGACATGAGTGGTTTCTGGGCTGGGAGTGCTCATTGCTGGTTCATGTTGAGCTTCTCTTCCCCGAGCACCCTAAGTCCTTCTCCTCAGGGCTGCTCTCAATCCATTGCCTGCCCAGCCTGGATTTCTGCTTGGGATTGCCCTGACCCAGGTACAGGACCTTGCATTTGGCCTTGTTGAACTCCATGAGTTTTGCACAGTGCCACTCTCCAGCCTGTCCAGATCCCTCTGGATGGCATCCCTGCCCTTCCATTCTCTTCCCTTTGCCCATCCTGTTTTCATGATGGACAGATCTTTGCAGAGCACTCATTGAGTTGGCCTCATAAATGATTGAACCCTTCTCCAAGCACTCTAGACTCTGGAGCCAGGCTCAAGGGTAACTGTGTTGTGTGGGATCAGCTTCTCTTTTTCGCAGCATTTTGCCTGTAGGCAGCCTGTGGTTTTGGGAAATGTGGGTGAGCAGAGGAGAGGGTCTGGCCATAGTGGGGACATTTCATTCACTGTCCTCTTTGGGAGTCTCTGCGATCTCTGGAATGACTACTGAAACTTATCAAGGAGTCAGATGTGGTTTATTGTAGCACTTTCTAATTGCGTTGAGTGTCCAAGACAGCAGGACTCCCCTGCAGGACGCTCCTGAGTCCCCACGGACAGCAGATGTTTCATCCATTAGCCCATGCAAGGAAGCTCTACCATCAGAGTTTGATTTGCTGTCACCTGGGAATCCTCCAGATCCACATTTCACCACTGACAAAGCTCTGAAGAGAGCCAGGGTGGGACCAAAACATCAGCCTCCCTTCCCTGTGGAGCTGAACTATGAAGGAGCTGTGGTTGTTCTCGTGCTCTCCCACTGTGAGCACAAGAAGAGAGCAAAGGGGGATGTGAGGGTCACAGCTCTGTCCCAAAGGTGGTTTCCAACCTGTAACCTCATAGTATGCTTCAATGGATGAAACTGTGTGCCTTGTTTACCAGAGTGCTGATCCTCTCTGCATACCTGGGTGCCAGAGGTGGTAAAGAACATAGGGACTTACCTCTCCCAAGCTCAGTCTTTGTTTTAATTCACCTTTTCTCATCCAAACATTAGCAAAATGCCACTTGAGAGGTTTTACAAGTAGATTTAACTAGAATTGGAAAAAAAAACCAAAGTGATCCACTGAAAGCATGAAAGTATTTGTTCCCTGGCATCTTCTGACGACTTACCATTGTGTTTCCATAGAGAGCACAGTGACAGCAATGGTCATGCTACCACTAGCAGGGATGACTCAGACTTTGCCCTGGTATTACCTGCTTGAAACGCTCAGCTGTCAGCCCTGCCATGTGTTTAGCTGAAATTATTGCCAGGAACGGTGCCATGGCAATTCTAAGCAACCACACACAAGCAGTACTGGAAAGATCTGCTACAAATAATGGTGATGTTTAATGTTTTCTGTCAAAAAAATGTCAAAGTGTTTGTGCAACACAGGTCAGTGAAATCTTTTGCCCTTGTGAACTAGAGTGTGGGGTCATCATTTATAGACCAAGGAGCTTCTCAGCAATCCCACAGGCAGCCTGCAGGACAGGTGAGAGATGATACAGGAAATGGACACAAAATCAACCAGCACCTCCAGCATGCCCACTCCACATCTCTGGCTGGAAATAATATTTTGCTTTTTTCATAAAATCATAGAATCATAGAATGGTTTGGGGTCGAAGGGACCATGAAGGTTATCCAGTTCCAGCTCCCCTGCAGTGAGCAGGGACACCTTCAACAAGATCAGGTTGCTCAAAGCCCCATCCAACCTGGCCTTCAACACCTCCCAGGGATGGGACAGCCGCAGCTTCTCTGGGCAACCTGGGCCAGGGCCTCCCCACCCTCACACCAAAATGTTTCTTCCTCAGATCTCATCTCAATCTCCCTTCTTTCAGCTGAAAATCCTTCCCCCTCATCCTATTCCTGGTCTCCTTGATAAGACAAATATAAAAAAATACACCTAGGGAACAGAGTCATGCTATAAGTTTGGTCCTTTCCTCCTCATATCTAGTCTAAACATCTCCTCTTTTAGTTTAAAACTGTTCCCAATAGTCTTATTCCTACAGACCCTTCTGAAGTTTTTCACTGTCTTTCTTATCAGCCCCTTTCATTACTTGGAGGCTGCTCTAAGGCAGCCTCTCCAGGCTGAACAACCCCAACTCTCTCAGCCTGTCCTCATACAGGAGGTGCTCCAGCTCTCAGATCATCTCTGTGGCCTCCTCTGGACTCTCTCCAACAGCTCCAGGTCCTTCCTGTGCTCAGGACTTCATAGCTGGACACAGGGCTCCAGGTGGGGTCTCACCACCTGGAGAATCCCCTCCCTCCCCTCTGGTCCCACCGGTTTGGGTGCAGCCCAGGGCACAATTGGCTTTCTGGGCTGTGAGTGCACATTGCCAGCTCTTGTTGAGGTTCTCATTTTTCTTATTATTTCCCTCCTTCTGAGCATCAAAAATGTCATTCATGCAGAAGCAAGGTGACACTCTCAGTATTTAAGGGAGTTTGAAGCGAAACGTGTGATTGCATCTCCCTCCAGAGGAATGCACCAGGTGCTGGGCCAAAAGCACAACAGCTGTTAAGGACACAGAACTGGGGCTATGGAAGCATGAAAAAAATGGTGAATGGACATAAAATAGGAGGCAGGAATGTAAAAACTTGTATATATTCTGAAGAATTATATACAGTGTAGTGTAGTGTATACTGGAGACCTTAGAGCAGCCTCACAGTACTGAAAAGAGCTACAAGATAGCTGGGGAGTGACCCTTGATTAGGGAGTGCAGGGACAGGATGAGGGGGATGTAGCTGCAGCCACACGGTTTTTGAACTCCTCCAGGGAAAAAGACCCCACCAGTGCCCTGAGTCGGCTCTTCCAGTACTTAATCATTCTTTCAGTAAAGAATTTTTTCCTAATACCAAATCTAAACCTCCACTGTTGCAGCTTGAGACCATTTCCTCTCATCCTATCACTTGTTAATGCACCAAGGAGGTGTCCCTCAAAAGTGTTGCTCCAACAAAAAATATTTTGGTGTAATGTGACTCAGTATTTCCATTTTCTTGGAAAACTCTCAGCTGCCTCAGAAAATGGACTAGAGCCACCACCTGAGGCACAGAATCTCTTCCTTCACTTACCCCTTACCCTTCATTACCTCTTCTCTCATAAAGCTCATTCCTGGCTGCCCATAAGACCTTGGCATTGCATCTGACCCACAGCAATACCGATGGCAGCAAATGGATTTAGAAAGCAAGGACGGAGGGGCCAGCTCACTGCAGAGCAACAGTTTATTGCCCTCTGGCATTGCACAAACCTACTGCCAGCAAACGGCCAGCCTGCTCCTGTCAAAGCCTAACAACAGCTTAATGAGTAGAAGAAAGATTCCATGAATGAAATGTTGACTGTTTCATATAAATGATAAGAAATGGAGGGAAAGAGTTTTCAGCTGCAAGAGGGGAGACTGAGATGAGATCTTAGGGAGAAATGTTTTGCTGTGAGAGTGAGGAGGCCCTGGCCCAGGTTGTCCAGGGAAGACATGGGTACCCCATCGCTGATAAAAAGCCCCTTATAGCTATAAGTTTTCCCCAGAGCCTGTAGATCTTGCAGGTCATGGGAGACATTTAAGACTCGTGAGTCTGTCTTATAAGATGGCCCAGAGATGGGTAAATGAAATGTTTGGTACTGTTATAAGTGACTGAGGTGAGGAAGAAACCCCTCCATGTCAGCAGTGTGACAGGCTTTCATTTTGCTGAATGCAAAGTGAGTTGAGCCTGTGGATGCCCTGTAATCTCCACTTCTAGCTTGGACTCACTTGGTTTATTGTTTATGTTTACCCAAGGGGGAAAAAAAGTGGGTCCATAAACTCAAGCCAGACTTATTTGTCCTGCTGCCAGAGACAATCTATAGCAGTGATACAGTGCTCACTGTGCTGGAGATAAATCAGGAGGAAGGGGAAGGCAGCGAGGGCTTGCAAGGGAAATAAGGCTCCAAGAATTAGCAGGGATGTTTGGAGGCCCAGGAGCAGGTAGAGCCTTTTGGTGTTTCCCAAACAGCAGCAACCTCTAGCAGGATCTCTGCTATGGGTGGCTCTCTACAAGCATCCCCTAAAATCACACATACTGAGGGAGAATGAGAACACACAGCCCTTTCACCCACTAGTGACTTGAGGGTCCACTCAAGAACTTACCAAGATCTGCTCACACAGAAAGAAGCATTTTACCAATGCCCTCAGCCCCACGGTGTGAGTGTTGGGGTTGTCCTGTACAGGGACAGGAGATGGACCTGATGGTCCTCGTGGGTCCATTCCAACTCAAGTCATTTGATGATTCTATGATCAGGATCTTGTCCAGAGAGGTAAGGGCTATTGGTGAAGATGCCAAATGAGCTGATCTATGAATCATGGAGCAAAAACAAGTTCCCTGCACTGCCTCAGGTGAGCTCCTCAGCCCTCCTATGCTTCTGCTCTCCAGGAGATGCAAAACAAAGCTAGACACCATATTGGAGCACCCTAGGACTATTCTGGGGATGAAAGAGCCTCCTGAGCATCTGGGATGGGGCCAGAGTGAATCCTCTGGGCAGAGCAGGGGATTGACCACATTGCCTCCAGGACGGAAATTCCCAAATGCAGCTTCCCTGCATCCCTCTGTGTCTTTCCTTTCTGGCTGCAAAACAAGAACCAAAAATTGTCCTAGAGGAATTTGAAATTAAAGAGCATCTGGCAAAATACCTCCCTTCTCCTCCCTGTACCAAACCAGTGCCTCGCTTGGCCTCATTTGTTTTCACCACCAGCAGCAAACGCTGGGTGATGCACTCTCACACTGTCACTGTCTTTCTGTGCTAGACTAGTGTATATATATCGATGTCAACTTCCAGAGAAGAGGTTTCCCAAGCCTGCATCACAGCCACAGATTCTGGCCCTCCTGGGTTATCTTTAGGTACACAATTTTTGTAAACTGTGGAACCATTTGTCTGACTTCAATCCTGAGGCAGCAAGTTCCCCAGAGCAATTCTGTATGGCCTAAAATGATGCTGCTTTGTGGTTTTTAATACTTTGCCTCTTTGTTCACAGAGCAGAAATTTGTTCCCAAGCTGCAGTGCTGAGTGTTGCTGCCACATCAACCAACAAATAACTCCTGGAGATTTTTTGGAACATGGAACAGAACAAATGGCTTCTCCTAAAATATTTTCTTCCTTTCATAAATCACACTGCTGCTGCTTTATTTTTTCCAGGCATATGAAACTGCTTTAAACTGAGAAAGAAATGTGAGTTTGGTGTTTTTTTTCCTTTAAATCCATATGTAATTCCTCTGTGGGGAAGATGACGGGACCAGAGGAAGCCATGGAGTTGATGAGAGGGACAAAGCACCTCTCGTACGAGGACAGGCTGAGAGAGTTGGGGTTTTTCAGCCTGGAGAGGAGAAGAATCCGGGGAGACCTTAGAGCAGCCTCCCAGTAGTGAAAGGGGCTCCAGGAAAGCTGGGGAGGGGCTCTTGATCAGGGAGTGCAGGGACACGATGAGGGGAATGGTTTTCAGCTGCAAGAGGGGAGATTGAGATGAGATCTGAGGGAGAAATGTTTTGCTGTGAGGGTGGGGAGGCCCTGGCCCAGGTTTCCCAGAGCAGTGGTGGCTGCCCCATCCCTGGAGGTGTTCAAGGCCAGGTTGGATGGGGCTTTGAGCCCCCTGATCAAGTGGGAGTTGTCCCTGCCCATGGCAGGTGTTGGAACCGGATGGGCTTTGAGGTCTCTTCCAACCTAAACCATCCCATGATTCTGTTAATTTAAACTGGCCACAAGGCATGTGGTGTGTTTGCAGGACCAGCCTTGGGCAGGGCAGAGAACTGCTCTTCTGGGTCTGGGCACCCCTATACCACTCGGGTACTGCTCTGTGCAACCATCATCTCAGGGAGCAGGGGTAGAATGAGAGGAAGACACGGCCGTGTCTCTCTTGATGCTGGACAGAGAGGGAAGCAAGTTCATGACCTGATTTCCTATTTCGAGCAGGCTGCAAGCTGCAGCGTGTTGCTGTCTGCAAGGAAGCCCCCACTAAGTGTGGACCTCTTTACAATCCTGGTCCTAAAGCAGTGTCTGGAGAGATCAGCAGAGAGGCATGGCAGGCTGCAGAGTCTGTCAATCTGAGAACTTCAGATGAAGTCAGCAGGAGCCTTTGCACTGACTCTAGTTTGGTCTCTTGGAGTAACATTCTATCTCAGAACTTTCTGCAATGTGGAGAGAGAAGAGCCAGGGAGAAGTAATTTCTCAGTATTTGTTTTACCTGTTTCACTCCAGAAAATGGAGAGGGAGCATTCTTTGATCCCAAACACAGCTTATTGTTATATGTGCTGAAAGGGGAATGGAGCAAGGAGAAGGTAGAAAACAGCTTTCTCGTTGTTCTGGCTCCAGCACAGTGCCTGGATTTGTCTTTGTGTTCAGGAAAGCAAATAGAGAGCTAAAGACAAACAGCCACCTTGATTTACCAGTGAGATTAAGAGCATGTTAGCAGAGCAAGAAAGAGTCTTCATAAAAAATTGAAGGAAGAGCAGGCAGGTGGAAAGAGCTGTGAAGATGAAACACAATGAGTTATATAGGGCATGTAAGAAAACCATCCGCCTAGCACAAATGAGAGAAGAGAGCACAGGAGGTGAAAACAGAAGGGAAAAACAAGGCATGATGTTTTATTAATCGTATTACTTTACGTTTAAATAGCACCATCTTGCTAAGAAGACGGAAAGGCTCGGCCTGCCTGTTTGAGTGATGTGCGCAGCGCAGCCAGGCGGGTCAGGAGAGAAGGCCAGAAGGCAAGTGACAAACAGCTCATCTTAGGGCATGGGGATCATATAATCATGGAATCATGGAATGGTTTGGGTTGGAAGTGGTCTTAAATCCCATCCAGTTCCACCCCCCTGCCATGGGCAGGGACACCTCCCACTGGATCAGAGGGCTCAAAGCCCCATCCAACCTGGCCCTGAACACCTCCAGGGATGGGGCAGCCACCACTGCTCTGGGCAACCTGGGCCAGGGCCTCCACACCCTCACAGCAAAACATTTCTCCCTCAGATCTTATCTCAATCTCCCCTCTTTCAGCTGAAAACATTTCCCCCCTCATCCTATCCCTGCACTTCCTGGTCAAGAACCCCTCCCCAGCTTTCCTGGAGCCCCTTTCTGTCCTGGGAGGGTGCTCTAAGGTCTCTCTGGAGCCTTCTCATGTGCTAGGTCATATCCACACACCTAAACACTGCACACACACACACACGCACACACACTCGTGCACGGTCTCCAGCAGCCTGCACCTTCATGACACAAGGAAGCAATGAAAGATCTTCACATTCCCTTGGGAGGTCACAGACATGTTACGGTTCAAAGTTCACCCCCCTGTGTAGAATGGCAGGTCCCTCCTGGCTAAGTGACGGGAGCCCGGGATGCTGAAGCATCCCGTGGTGTTGTTGGGGACCCTTTGGCTCATGTGTTCCTCTCATTTCTGAATCCACAAAATAAGACAGGTATTGAATTTATAAAGCAGAGCACTGCAAAGGTAAAGAAGTCCATTGCTGCAGCCACCTCTGCAAGTTTAATTCCTCCTACCCCATGTATATATTTTTACAGAGGCTTTGAGGATATCTTTCTTCCTTGCTTTCAGTTGACATCTGTTTCCTTTGAGAGCCTCAGCCAGACATGGCCTGGGGCACATTCACAATGCTCTCAAGCACTGATCGGAGACAGGAGCACCATTGCACTACAGGTCATCTGCAACTGCAGAACGCTGATTAAAGAAATTAAGGATGTGAATCTCTTGATATGCTTATGGTTTTCTTCTGGGGAGAGGAAAGGAAAGAAAGGGGAAGTCACCAAATAAATTGTTCAGCTCTTGTCTCTTGTCTACATCACGAGTCAGCTCTCATCCTTCATCATAGCATCAAGGATCATGTTGTAGCATACTGTGCTTCCAACTGTTTTCCCTTGGAAGGAGGAAGATAATGTCCTACAAGGACAGGCTGAGAGAGTTGGGGTTGTTCAGCCTTGAGAAGAGAAGGCTCCGGGGAGGCCTTAGAGCAGCCTCCCAGCACTGAAAGGAGCTCCAGGAAAGCTGGGGAGGGGCTCTTGATCAGGGAGGGCAGGGATAGGATGAAGGGGAAAGGTTTTCAGTTGCAAGAGGGGAGATTCAGATGAGATCTTAGGGAGAAATATTTTGTTGTGAGGATGTGGAGGCCCTGGCCCAGGTTGCCCAGAGCAGTGGTGGTTGCCCCATTCCTGGAGATGTTCAAGGCTAGGTTGGACGGGGTTTTGAGCCCCCTGACCCAGCTGGAGGTGTCCCTGCCCATGGCAGGGATTGGAACTGCATGAGATTTGAAATCCATTTCAACCCAAACCATTCAATGATTCTGATTCCCATACTTTTATTTCACTTTTCTCTCTTAACTCATCTTATATGTAATTTCCTGATTTCTCTTTGTTAAAAGTAATTCATTATGAGTTTGTAGCAATTGAGATTAATTGGTCTTTTGCATCTCTTTACAGCTGCTTCATCCTGTTTGCAGATGCAGGCAGGGAAACGTGTGCCAGGAACAATGACCGCTTTTTTCAAGGTTGTTTTGTTTGGTTTGCTTCCCCAGCCTTCAGAAGTCTCCACAATATCTGCTTACAACAAAAGCTAGATTCCTCTTTGTCTACCCTAGCCATGTGCTCCAAGGGAAATAAGCCAGGGGAACGATCTGTCTGGGTGCTGGTGCCTGAGACTGCAGAGCTACAGAGCAGCTTTCTGTAAGCTCCTGGGGCTGCCTGAGGAAAGCCCAAAAGCCTATGCTAATTCCTGCTTTTGTCTTGGATTCCTGATATTTTCTTTTAGCCAAGCACTATGGTCTTAGAAACCCCTCCCTGGTCCCAGGGGAGTCGGGGCTCTGCCTTTTTGTGAGAACTGCAGTAACCTGAGGGACACACAGAAACATGCAGTGTTTGGTCTTCCTTGCTACCTGAATGCGGAACGTGCAGCTCTGTGAAACTTTCAGGAAGCTTTCACTGAGATCTTTAAGCCTTAAACCACGAGGGTTAACTGGCTCTGCTACAGACAGCTTTGCAATTACATCCGTGGAAAGTATTGTGATTTCTGCATTAACTTATCTGCAAACAGTGAACCCTCTATTTCTTTGGTATTCAATCATTTTCCTGTAACCATTGCTCAAGTGCTATTACAAATGAATTAGGGAGTTTGAAAGCAATAGCAGTGAGGACAGTCAGATCTCCATGCTGCCATCCTGCCAGTCTCTGGAGGTGAATGCCATCAGAGAGGCTGAAGTGCTGATGGGGATGGGGAAACCAAGATAACCCAGAGAGGGGCTGCATTCACAGACATTCTATGGTGACAGAATCATTTCAGTGGCAAAAAAGTTTAAATAATTGCAGATGTGATTTCAAGCTCGTTAACCATGTGATGGAGCTGAAAGCCCCATCACTATGGGGAGGGAGCTGTTGGAGGTTTCATTTCTTTCAGTTCATTGCAGAGCACCCTGTATATTTTGATGATTAACTTCTCTTAGAAAACATTCAATGTGTGTGTGCAAATTATTATTATTTTCCTACAGTGTATATTTTTATTTGTCCCTAATTCTTACTAAAATATTTACATTAAACGCAACCTCGTAGTTGTAGCCATGTTGCTTATTCCCTCACCACCACCACCAAAGGCTGTAATGTAACTGCTGGCTGTTCCTCAGTGCTCGTACATGACATACAGGACATGAACAGTCATCTCCTCCCTGATGGTGATGGGTTTGACTTACAGTGGAAATACATCTCTGTGAGTCTGACTGGAAAGGTGTGTGGGCACTTTCCATTCAGAATATTTTGGATTTAAAAAGGTAAATGACCTGAGAGCTGGAGCACCTCCCATCTGAGGACAGATTGGGAAATTTGGGGTTGTTCAGCCTGGAGAAGAGAAGGCTCCGGGGAGACCTTAGAGCAGCCTCCAAGTACTGAAAGGGGCTCCAGGAAAGCTGGGGAGGGGCTCTTGATCAGGAAGTGCCGGGACAGGATGAAGGGAAACGGTTTTCAGTTGAAAGAGGGGAGATTGAGATGAGATCTTGGGTAGAAATGTTTTGCTGTGAGGGTGTGGAGGCCCTGGCCCAGGTTGCCCAGAGCAGTGGTGGCTGCCCCATCCCTGGAAGTGTTCAAGGCCAGGCTGGATGGGGCTTTGAGTCCCCTGATCCAGTGGGAGGTGTCCCTGCCCATGGCAGGGGGATGGAACTGGATGCTCTTTGAGGTCCCTTCCAACCCAAACCCGTCTGTGGTTCTATAATCCAATGATTCTTGCTAAAAACGTTGTTTCTGCTAAGATGATTTAAACAAACCCTTTCCTTCTTGTGTTGGGTTGACCTGAACCAGTGCATTTCAGTAACTCAGACTGAATCAAGTCACCTTATTCCAGCCCAGCACTAAGCTGAGGTTTCCTGGGCTTTCAGGAGAGTGCTGTTGCCTGTCTACCTTGCTCTCTGCAGGCTGGACTCAAAGGCAAGGCACTCCTGCTGCACCTCCGAGACCCTGTGCAGCTTTGGGCATTGCTTTTTAAGGAGGCAGCCAGGAGAGATCCTCCTGATTAGGTTGCTTTCTTTCTGCACTTTCCCAAATTGTAAACTGGTATTCTTGTTCCTTCTCCAATGCCCTGAGTTGGGAGGGACCCACAAGGACCATGGAGTCCAACTCCTGTTCCCTCACAGGACAACCCCAACATTCACACCGTGGGGCTGAGAGCCTTGGCCAAAGGCTTCTGGAATATTGTCAGGCTATGACTGCTTCCCTGGGAAGCTGTTCCAAGGCTCCACCACCCTCTGGGGGAAGAAACTTCTCCTGATGTCCAACACAACCCTCCCCTGGCTCATCTTCCTGCCATTCCCTTGGGTCCTGTCATTGGTCACTTGGTTTAAAGCTTGACACTGTGATTTCCTTAGATGTCTTTTAGTTGCTGACATCACAGCCATCCTTGAGCTGTGGAGAGGCATGTTCTGTTACATGAACAAAGTGAGAGGGAGTAAAAGTTGGGGGTTGCTTCCTCTTAGATTATGACACCAAGAAATTGCCCTTGTCCAGCTGGCTGGAGAGCTCAGACGTGAGGGCACACACAGGTCCTTGAAACGGTTGCTGGCAGCACAAAGTCAGGGAATACAAACAGGTCCATGTGCCGGAGGGGCTCAGCCCCAGAAACTGAGATAACACCTGGGCTTTCCACTGCCTCTGTGTTCTCCTTTCAGGTTAATTAACTGATTAGCTTGCAGGCAGGGAAACTCAGGAGAGCAAGGGTCTCCTTGGGAGTTTAGGAGCTGCTGGCACTTAATATTGATTTGCTAACGAGTCAGCAAGCGTGAAAAACCTGTGCTTTTATTCTCTGCACAGCATCCTTTCCCTCTGCTGCTCATGGGTCCAAGGCCCAGGGACCAAGTTGGGGGGCTCAGGAAGGCAAGCCAGCTGCTTTGGGGAGGCACCTGTCATTCCCTGTATGGCTGCAGGAGACCAGAGGGGGACCCATGGGAGGGGAACTGGGGATGGAAAAGGAGGGGGAAGTAGTGGTGGTTTGAGGGCCCTCTCCCCTTGCTGCTTCTAAAAAAACAAGTGTTTTAGGGGTCAGAGGAGGGAGAAGGGAATCCAAGAGCTGTCAGCCAAGGAGGAAGGAAGAGCAACAGGAGGTCCACAGTGGTGCTTGCTGTTGAGTAGAGCACAGCCCAGGGCCATGGAGGAGATTTTTTGGGGAGCACAAGGGCGCAGTGAGGTGGATGCAGGCAGGATGTGGCAAAGGAGGTCACAGAGGCTGTGCATTTCCAGCCCCACAAGCTCTTGGTGTGGGAGAGACAGCACAGCATTTCCTGCAAGGCAGATGGCTTAGCAAGCTGCCAGCCTTCCCCTCCAAGCCCATGCTGCAGTGTTACAGTGAGACCCTCTGCGCTCTCTCCACAGCCAAGCTTCGCCTTTCCCTCTCGCAAGCCTCCACCATCAATCCAGGATGAGTGAGCTGTGCCTCCCTGCACTCCCTGATCAAGAGCCCCTCCCCAGCTTTCCTGGAGCCCCTTTCAGTACTGGAGGCTGCTCTAAGGTTTCCCCTCAGCCTTCTCTTCTCCAGGCTGAACAATCCCAACTCCCCCAGCCTGTCCTTGCACGGGAGGTGCTCCAGCCCTCAGATCATCTCCGTGGCCTCCTCTGGACTCTTTCCAACAGCTCCAGGTCCTTCCTGTGCTCAGGACTCCAGAACTGGACACAGGACTCTGGGTGGGGTCTCCCCAGAGCAGAGCAGAGGGGCAGAATACCCTCCCTCCCCTCTGGTCCCACTGCTTTGGTTGCAGCCCAGGACACAGGTGGTTTCTGGGTTGTAAGCACACGCATATTGAGTTGGAAATAAAAGGTATGGGGGTCTTTAAGAATTCGGGGAAGCTTTATTGTGGCTTTATCAGCCTGGGTGCATCAATGTGTCCTGCTTGCACTGGGCAGGAATTCAGACCAGGTGATTATAAAAGGCCTTTCTGGCCTCAAGTCTACAACAACTATTTAACACTGATGCTGTCTGCAAGAAAACAGACAGAATCAGCATGACAGTAATGTATTTCCCTGCTGTGCCAGGAGCGTGTGTATGGATCATCTGTTTGTGTTCCTCAGGAGGTGCTGCGCAGCCTGTGGTGGCCGTGAGCATGAGCGGGAAGTGCTCGCAGCTCCCACTTGCTGTCTTGTTTGGTATCACCATGGCTTCTCTTTGGAGCTCACTGGAAAAAAGACATGTTCAGTCCGCAAAACAAGAGGCTACTGGAAACCATTCGTGTCTGGAAAACAGGAAAGAAGAAGAAGATGTCCGTTCTCTGTGTTGTGGGTAAGAACCCTGGGGCACTGGAAAACAGGTTGAATTGCACACCTTGGGAAGTTGCTTGCAGCCCTAGTCAGAGAGTTTGGTTTCTGATTGCTCTTTTCCTAATTTGGAAGAAGAGACAGGACAACAACTTGGAATCCTGAATTTTAAGATTAAATGAAGGAGATAATCCAAAGAGAGGAGCTGTGCTGTGTCGGTATAGGATGTCAAGAGCTGGCAAGAGAATCACAAGTTCCCTCTTGAATGCCTGGGGACCTTCAGTTGGCCAGAGAGTGCTGGGGTCTGCAGGGCTGCTCTCTCCACCAGAGTAGCATTGATTTCATACCATTTGCATCAGGTCTGTCATTAAAGATCAACAATAAAGCATTCTAATGTGACACAGCACTACAGCTTCATTCTATTTCCCCAAGGTTTTCGTGAAGGTTTGGAGAGTACTCAGGCAATTCAGGAGCACGTAGCTATTTGATCAGGATCCAAAGGAACTCACAGAGAGTGCAGGGATAGGAAGAGTGGGAATAGTTTTGAGCTGCAAGAGGGGAGATTGAAATGAGATCTGAAGGAGAAATATTTTGCTGTGCGGGTGGGGAGGCCCTGGCCCAGGTTGCCCAGAGAGGTGGTGGTTGCCACATCCCTGGAGGTATTCAGGGCCAGGTTGGATGGGGCTTTGAGATCCCTGATCCAGTGGGAGGTGTCCCTGCCCATGGCAGTGGTGTGGAACTGGATGGGCTTTAACATCCCTTCCAATCCTAGCCATTCTATAGTGTTTTGGGAAATTTTCTATTTCCTTTGGTCTATGCTTTTTCTGTTGCTCCATTGCTCATGAGAAATTGTATTAGCACAGATTTCTTTGACAACCTTACAGAGGAGAGACTTTCCAGCTTCTAGACAATGTAGTCACCTACTAGAGGATTCATTTCTGACAGCCTTGCCCGTAGTGTTTGACCTAAGCCTCAGCTCCCTCTGTAGTCAATGGATGACCAGCGGAATATCTCAAAGGGATTATGTAGCCACCCTACAAGTACCACCTAAAATACATCAGTTACCCCTGGAACCATCTAGGTTAGCTTTCTGGAAATATCTAGCATGTATGAGATCTAAATTATAACAGCTAGAACGATGGACAGTGAGCACTTCCCAGATAAACCAAGAGGTCACTGTAAGCTAACTGAAAATGATTTTTGATGGGATATCTTGCTGTGACCATCAGTGAGACCATGCAGTGGTTTTGTGGCCTGTCATAGAGCCAGCAATACAGCAACATCAGTACCATAAACCTTACAGCACTAAGGGCACCCTGTTCCTGTCACATTGGTATCTTGATGAAACATTGCTTGTGCATGGTACAGAGCACAACGGCCTGGTTTAAAATTCTGGTTTCATTATTGGTTTAATTGTTAAACTGGTTTAATTTAATTATTGGTTTTAATTATTAAAATGGTTTAATTATTAGGAATCCCTCCATAGACACTCTTGATCAGACCCTAGAGAGCACTTCCCAGATGTAAATACTCGACAAAGAGAAGAGTTATCTGAAACACTGCGGCACTTTTCCATAAAATGCAAAATCAGTGTCTATGTTCCTCAGTACCTGTCTGCTCACCCTGAACCGTTGTGTACTGGACTAACAATACCATTGCATGTTGTTTTTGCTTTTCCTGTCCCTCATCCTCAGTGGACACCTTCAGGCCAGTGCAGCCACTTCTGGTGAAGGTCAAGGCAGACCGTGGAGAGCAGTACAAGACAGCCTACAGGTGGCCACTGGCAGAGCTGAAGTTGGTAGACGGCAAGACTCTCAATCAGGTAGGACTGATGTTCCTTCTGCAGCAAAGAACAGAACTGATCATGAGGGAGAGATATGAATATGGATCTAGAGAGACACAGACCAGGCTCCATAGCGGGATTCCTCTGGAGCTCAGCACATATATTTCGATCATAGACTCTTAGAATGCCCTGAACTGGAAAGGACCCATAAGGACCATTGAGTCCAACTCCTATCCCCGCACAGGACAACCCCAACATTCACACCGTGGGGCTGAGGGCCTTGGCCAAACGCTTCTGGAATATTGTCAGGCTGTGACTGCTTCCCCGGGGAGCTGTTCCAGGGCTGCACCACCCTGTGGGGGAAGAACCTTCTCCGGATGTCCAACCCACACATCCCCTGGCCCATCTTCCTGCCATTCCCTTGGCTCCTGTCATTGGTCACCAGAGAGAAGAGTTCAGCACCTGCTCCTCCTTCTCCCCTGGTGAGGAAACTGCAGAGTGCAATGAGATCTCCCCTCAGTCTCCTCTTCTCCAGACTGAACAGATCAAGTGACTTCAACTGCTCCTCACATGGCTTCCCCTCTAAACCCTTCCCCAACTCCATGCCCTCCTGTGGACACTCTCCAGCAGCTTTAGATCCTTTACATCCTGTGACGCCCAAAACTGCTCCCAGTGGTCAAGATGGGGTCCAGAGTGGGACAATCCCCTCCCTCGCCTGGCTGGCGATGCTGTGCTTTATGCACCCCAGGACACTGTTGGACCTCTTGGCTGCCAGGGAAGAGTTGGGAAAAGCAGTGGGGTCTGGGTGTGATCCCTAATATAGGACTGGGCCAACGTGAATGGCATTAATTTTGGAGAAACATCCACCATTTAAAAAATTTAAATGCCCTCTGCCTTCTCTCAGTGCTGTTTCCTAGAATATGGTGGCCAGAGGTCACTCCATGGATGGCTCCTCCAACCTACATCAGTGCTTTTGGACTTCTTATTTCCCTCATCTCTTCCAGAGAGATGCCTGTGCCCAGGATGCTGGGACTGGAGTATTTTCCTTCCTCCTGACTCATCCCTCTGAGTTAGGAAATGTCAGGCTGACCAGAGTAAGCAGTGAGTGCGTGACACGGACAAAAATTCCAAAGAAATCAGTGGGCAGACTCTCCTTATTGCTCAGGCAGAGGAACCCCTGAAGCTCTTTGCAGCCACCCTCAGAGGCTGGAGAGATGGACTGCCAAGTACTGCTCTTGTCAGGTCTCCAGCATTTGCAGAACATGTTGTTGGGCCCATCTGTCGCTCCATGTTGACAAAGCTTCTTGACAGACGTTTGCATAGGGTATTTAAAGATTAAATGGAGGCATTTACTGAAAGAAGGATTATAGAGAGCTGGAGTCAGAGTGAGTCTGCGATTTTAGGGTGACATTAAGGATTTTTGGGAAAGAAAGCACGGACAAGATATTCCATTTCTGCTGTTGGGGCTGGCAGAGTCTCGTTAAAGTTGTTATAATTAGTTTTTTTATTAATGTGAATGTTCCAGAGGCCTTGGCATGGTGCCTGGGTTTTCACAAGCATAGAAATAAACGAGCAAAAGAACAGCTTTCTAATTCTACATCCAGGACAAATAAAGTGCATGACTGAAAGGAAAATCACAATTGCAGTTTTACAGGGCATCTTGATCCTCTGGATAGAACTGAGCTAATGTCTCATATTACATTTTCTTGGACAGAAGGAAACGGATGTTTTCATCCTGCCTGAGCTTCCTTCTATCAAATAAACCTGGCTCCAGCAAGCCTTCTAAAGTGCTTTGGCTCTTGAGGAGTTAGGATTAGAAGATACACCCAGCATTGTTAGTCCTTCCCCCCTCATTTGCCATCCCAATGAGATGAACTGATCATACTCTATCTACAGGTGTATTTCTGACACCCCTCGTACTGGGAGGCAAATAGAGAACTTGGTTGTCCCAAAGCCTTCTTACAACTCCCAGCCTGTATTGCTGCCCACATCACCCCCGTTTGCACTTGAGCTGTGGCTGTCCCTTAGATTAGACAGCTCTTACCCTTTGCAAAGGTATTTTTAGATTGCAGTTACCTCCCCTATGAACCTTCCTTCTGGCAAGAAAAGCAGATCGACCTCAATCTCCTCTTCTGTATTACAGAATAATAGAATGATTTGGGTCAGGTGGGACCTTAAAGCCCAGCCAGTTCCAACCACCCCACCCCACCCCTGCCATGGGTAGGGACACCTTCCACTGGATTAGGTTACTCAAAACCTCATCCAACCTGAAGTATTAACTTCTGTTCCCTTCTTCAGGCCTCAGGCTCTCATCTTTGCCTCTTCCTGGCTGAATTAATTTTTCTTGAGTGTGGGCAGCAAGAATTCTCAATACCATCCCTAAAATGGGATCTGATGCACAGCTAAAGCTGCTGCACAAGGTCTCCATGCAGAGGAGAGGCTGAAGCAGTGGGCTGCAGCCAGGACGTGCTGACATCTCTTACAGTCCCACCATGGAGAACTCCACACAAGGCCAGCTTCTCAGTGCAGCCCAGTGCTCAAGTCAGCCTTGTTGCATGCCTTGGTAGTCCCATGGAAATCAGCACTGCTGCTTAGCACCACCTACTGCAGCCAGGTCCAAGATAACGAGCCAATATTCAGCACACACAGTGGGGGCTTGGTCCTCAGGTCTGCTCTGGTGCACTGGGAAGCCCTCTGCTCCCTGCCACCAGCAAAGTACTGACACTGCAAGTCCATTGGTGCTTAAAGTTACAGCTCCCTTGACCAAAACAGCATTAATATTTATGAAGCGATTAACCGATGCCTCCCCACTTTAATAGCTCCTCATAAGGCGTGCGATAAACCACAGGCACTGTAAATTCCTCCCTCAGACACCCCTGCTCTGTGCCGTTGCAGGGGCTGCTGCAGAGCTATGCAGGGGTGTGATGTATTGCTGCAAAATATTTGGAAATCGACCCTTAAAGTGTCGTAGGACAGCATCCATCCCCATAAACTCTGTGTCTGTTATGATGATTAGTACCAATAATTATAAGTGCAGCTTCCAAGTTCTCCAGAAGATGAGATCAGGCTGTGCCGCAGAGCTAATGAGATGGTGCGGGAAGGAGTTTCTTTGTGTGGGATGTTCCTAGTTCAGCAACCTTCCTTATTCTCTCCATTTACACACTACCTAGCAGCAAATACTAAGTCTCCTGTGGCTGGAGTTCCCCCTCCATAAAACTATGTCCTTTGGGCAGGGATAGATTTAGAGACATTGACACTTATAGAGATGAAAACAACATGGGGAAATGCCAAGGGTGGGTTTTCATAGAGTCAAAGAATCACAGAGTGTGCTGAGTTGGAAGGGACCCACAAGGACCATCGAGTCCAACTCCTGGCCCTGCACAGGACAACTCCAACATTCACACTGTGGGACTGAGGGCCTTGGCCAAACACTTCTGGAATATTGTCAGCCTATGACTGCTTCCCCGGGGAGCTGTTCCAGGGCTCCGCCGCCCTCTGGGGGAAGAACCTTCTCCGGATGTCCAACCCAACCCTCCCCTGGCACTCTTATACCACAGTGCTGCTTGAAGGGATTTCAGGGCTGAGCTTATGGAAGCCCATTTCAAGGTTTTCTCTGGGTGTTTCATACCCTTGAGTGAAGAGAGGTTTGAAGTTTCATATTGGATGGGGATTGCAGAGGGGAATTTCTCCAGTGGGAGGCAGGGTGGGTGCTGGGCTAACCCTGAATGCTGAATTCCAGCAGATTCAAGCTTTCTCATTCAGCACATCATTACACTGCAGAGCTTATTGCCACAGGATGCTGTAGATGCCAATACTATGAATAAGTTCAAAAAACCATTAGAGGAAATCAGGGACAGCAGGTCCTTCAAGGGCTGTTAAACACGATGCTGTGGATACAACCTCTGGCTCAGCCAGCTGCTAGATCAAGGGCTGCTGGAGGTTGGCAGGGAATCCTGAAGGCAATATACCTCTGGGCCTGCCTTTTGAAGGCCCATTCTCCCAAGCATCTGCCACTGAACACTGTCAAAATTCATCAGCGTTCACCCCCAAAACCCGCAGTAAAAGGTGAAAGGTTTATATAATCTGAAAAAAAACCCAGCGTGCTGGCTCAGGACACTGGGACTGGTTGATTGCTTGGTCTGATCTGCTGTGGGTGTCCTGGTGTCAACTTCTAGGGTCAGAATGCTTCTGCATCCTTCTATTTTCAGTGCTTTTTTCATGCCTGTGATTATTTGACAAGTGTCATGAACTCACCTCTCAAATCCTACCCAGTTGCTCTGTGATCGCAGCAGAAGGCCATGGAGGATGTCTGCAGGAAAGAGACACGAAGAAGCGTTTGCTGTTAACTAGAGGAATCACCTGCTTTCATCTTGGAAATACAAAGCTTGTCAGGGAACTCATTGATGGACAGACTTCACATCCAACTGCTGACAGCCGTTCCCCTGGGCATGTGCAGTCAGTGTTCATCATATCAGGTCTTGTAGAGATGTTGGGGGAAATTGCCCTTGTTAATCCTTCATCAGGCCTGAGTCTGACTGTACAGCGCAGCTACACCCAAACCAGTCTTGTCATCAGCATGAGGTGACTGGTAGCACTGGTCTCCCCAGGGGCAACTTCACAGCATGTCCAGTCAGGCTTTTCACTGGGTGGTTTCAGAGAGCTGTCAGAATCATCCCCCACCCCCTGGCAGAAGGGGCTGAGCTGCCAGTGCAAGCAGAACTCTCTCCTCTAACATTTATGTCCTGTGCATCCGGTGCTGGGGAGGCAGCACCTCGAACCCTGGGTTCAGTTTTGGGCCCTCACTCCAAGAAGGACCTACCTTGAGGGGCTGGAGCATGTCCAGAGAAGGGAATGGAGCTGGGGTTGTGGGAGCAGCTGAGGGACCTGGGGCTGTTCAGCCTGGAGAAGAGGAGGCTGAGGGGAGACCTCATCGCTCTCTGCAGCTCCTGGAAAGGAGGTTGTGGTGAGGTGGGTGCTGGGCTTTTCTGCCAGGTGATGGGACAAGAGGAAATGGCCACAAGGGGAGGTTTAGATTGGGTATTGGGAACAATTTCTTTACTGAAAGAGTTGTCAAGCACTGGAAGAAGCTGCCCAGGGAGGTGGTGGAGTCTCCATCCTTGGAGGTGTTCAAATACCGTAGGGACCTGGTGCTTAGGGATATGGTTTGCTGATGAACTTGGCAGTGTTTGGTTAAGGGTTGGACTTGATGGTCCTAAAGGTCTTTCCAACCTAAATAATTCTATGATTCTTGGAGCAACCAAAAAATCCTTAGCTTGAAACTGTAGTGCTGAGGTGTATCTCCCTCCTGCTTTCAACCAGGAGGGGTTTCTCCTCCCAGTACAAGCTGTTTTCAAAACATTCAACACCTGCCATTGAAAATGTGCTGCAAATCTGCGCTGAGTACTTGTAGTGTGGCAAGTGACATCTAACTGATGTTGGTTTTAACTGTTCACATCTAGGCAAGCTTAGATTTTGATCTGAAGTTCGATAAGGTTTACAAGTGGACTGCTGGCAGCTTTGATGAGAAGAAAACCTTTATCAGATGTTTGTGGAAGCTGAAGCACCGATTCCTCAACAACTCTATCACATTTGTGAATGTCCCCTCTGGAGCAGTAGAAGGTAATTATTTTCCTTGTCACACTCAGAGTCGTTTGGGTTTTTTGCACCACCACTATCATTGCTTTAGGAATAGGAAGTGAGTAAATCTCAGCCAGTGACTGTAGTTGATGGGAGAGGCTGAGGCGCATGAAGGAGGATCCGTGTTTGGTGTATCTGGAGGCACAGCCACTGGATTTATCCACTGACCATGGCCATGGGGACTTCGGGCTGGGCTGGGAAACAAAATAGACACTTCATCTTCTGTCCAGAAATGTTATCTGCACTCTGGGTTGGGGAAGTAAAGCATTGGTAAGGTCAGACCAGAGGGAGACTGGCTGCCTGCAATGTAATACTCCCTAGAAGTGTATCAATAAATGGAGATAGACATGGATATAAAAATATATTTACTTTACAACACATGGCTATCAGTATATCTGCCCATTCACCTCTGAAATCTGTCTCAGCTTTCTGTAACAAACATATCAACATACCCCAACACACAATCCCAGAGAGGTAAGCAAGTGAAAATACAACTAGAGATCAAATTACATTTCAGATATTGAAGCTGACCCTTTATCCTATACACATCTGTCTTTGTTCCATGCCATGATCTTATTGCAACTGATCGTGAGACTGAGACCACCAGATTCATGTCACTTGGACTCAGTGGAATCCCTGGGCTTAATATTAGCAGGGCTAATAACTGATATAGAAGGCTTTGGCCATCTCCACATCTCCTCCTGCCCGTGCAGGGAGACAAAGGCTCCAAGAAGACAAGAAGGACACTGCGGAGACTAAGAGCCGGGAGGAGCTCAGTGCTTCCCAGGAGATGACACCAAAGAAGGCTGACGATGTATTAAAGCTGATGGAGGAGTACGAGCCCCTTTTGAACAACTCTATGGCCTTTGCAGAACAGCTGAGCAATGATCTCCGTGTGCTGGATGAGGTAAGGGGAACAAGTTATGACTCCACTGAGAAGAAGGTGGATGTGTAGCTGTGAGGGATTGTAATTCCTGAGGGCAGCACAGGGCTGGGTAAGGGTCTGGCTGCAGGGCAAAATGAAGCGGGATGCTCTGAGGCTGACTGAAGGAAGTGGATGAGACTGTGGAGCTCCAGGTTCTCCTTTGCTTTGGAAGCTGTCTGTATCCTACCAATGTGAATTAGGACCATCATTTCTGTAGTTATAAGAGCAGAAGAAATCTGTTTTAGGAGATTGCTTCTGGCCTTTACTGCTGGGCGTACAAGCTGTGCCTCCAGCCAAGCCAGGGATCAGCAGTGATGCTGAGGAATCCCACAGTGTTAACCATGTCTGAAAATGATTTCCCAAGGGGAAAACAGAGTGACAATGTCTGTGCTGGGTGTCTTCCCCTCTCTGTCTGCATGGGCTTTGTTGTCCTGGGAAGCGTTATCCTGACAGACATCTCAGGGCACTGAATGCTCCCCAGCCTCCTGCCAAATTCACAGCCAGGTCTGCAGCTCACAGCGTGCCTGGCCCAGAGGGACCATCACAAGCAGGACTTACAGAGGCGGGGGGGGGACATTGCCACGAGGACTATCACAGATACATCAAAAATTCCTGGTATTGGTATTTTAATTTTATTTATTTATATTAGTGGTTTTGTTAACTTGAGCAGCAGCACATTAGTTACCAAGTTGCCTGGAAGAATAGGAAAGGGCCAACAATGATCCCTACAGAATGAAAAGCAGCAGCCAGGGAGAAAGAAAATAAGAGAAAATGAAACAAAGCTGGAAGGAGATAAAAACTAAAAGATAAATTGTAGCAGGAAGGTCCAATGGAGAAGGCACACATTATTTTCAGACTAGTGAGCTTTATTTACTTTATTAGAGCTGCTGTATTTTATGGCATTGCTGCAGAGGATAAATTGTTTCTTTGAGTACTGGAGCAAAATAACGAGACAGCAGCTTCGAGCATTTATCTTACGCTAATATATCTGGGATTTTATGGGGAGGCAACTGAAGAGCAAAGGGAAAAATATAAGGCAAAAGAAATATCCTGGAACACAGGAGAAACCACAAACCCTAAATCCAACCTCCTTTAGTGCCAATATTTTCTGTATTCACAATTTGTGCATAAATGTGACTTATAACACTTGGAAACTAGTTAATCCGGAAGACCTGAGATCTGTTCCTGCTTACCCTCGGTGAGTCGTACAGGTGCTTTCTGTCTATTTCCCAGCTGTAAAATACCCTAGGAGAGCAACTAATAAATCCCTATTAAGTTCTTTGAGATGAAAGGCACTGTGGAATACATTATTTTAATGCCCTCTAATGAATAACTCTCACTCATTGCTAATACAAATTAATTAATGAGCTGTTTCTATTTCTAATGTTTAATCTATGATATTAAGGGTTATTAATCCCAGCGAGTTAGACTGGCACATGCATCTATTTGAATGTTTTTCCCTGCATCCCAGTGATAACACCTTGTCCTCCTTTTACCACACTAATCACCCTCTGCTTGCCCGTCCCTCCTGGGGACTGCGAAGCTCTGCCCCGACAGCAGGAAAGCCCTTACCCGCTTCGGAGGGAATGGAAGTGTGACCAAGACACCTGGGAGGCAGTGAGCTCTGATTTTTACATTGGTATTCCTAGGTACTTGCAGGATCCCAGCATCTGCTGAAATGCAGGCAGCCTCTGGCAGCTTTGTGCCGCCTCCAGCAGGGGAGTTATTGCCCTTACTCGGTGATGATTCTCCTGAGAGCCCATTCTGCCAGCAGCTGCCTCGGCAATGTCACTGGTGATGCTTTGCCCTAGACAAGCCCCCGTGGCTCAGTTAAGCCCTAACCAGACAATCTAAAGGCACAGTGGTGACAAGATTGCAGGAGGTTTATGGCTCTAATTTAGGAACATTTAATAAAATGTGAAGTACCAGGCAGAGCCCATGGCCATGGCCAAGATCCCTGGAGTGAGGCTGGAAAGCAGCAGTCTGGAAGATGGGCTGTTTGATCCCTCCCATGTTCCTCGTGCTGGTCTACATAGGATGGCTGGGCTCTGGGCAAGAGGAGTACTCATTTAGCATCCTTGGTGCTTTTGGAGATGACTCTCTGTGTGCATTAACAAGCCCTGCTTCCAATCCAACTGCTGAGCCTACTGGCAAGTTAAACCTCTGCCTTCCCTGCCACCACTGGGCTCCCCATGGGAAAGCTGCATCACTTCGCACTTTAATCCTTTGATAAAGATCCTGTGTGGTCTTTCTTGTCTACAGAATTCCTCTGACCTATCCAGATCCTTTGTGAATCTGTCTATCCCTGAAGCCATTTCCCACAGCCCTTTCTCCCACAATTCCCCCAAATGGCACTACATATCTGACAGGACAGAGTAACTCATGCTTTGCCATTGAGACCTGAGCTGCTCAGTTCAGGTGTGGGCTGCAGAGTCTCTCACATGCTTCAGGAGCACCTTTGTGCTGCTTCAACTTCTTATCCAGGGGCTCGAGCACCTCCCATCTGAGGACAGGCTGAGAGATTTGGGGTTGTTCAGCCTGGAGAAGAGAAGGCTGAGGGGAGAACTTAGAGCGGCCTCCAAGTACTGAAAGGGGCTCCAGGAAAGCTGGGGAGGGACTCTTGATCAGGGATTTCAGGGACAGGATGGGGGGGAATGGTTTTCAGCTGCAAGAGAGGAGATTGAGATGAGATCTTGGGTAGAAATGTTTTGCTGTGAGGATGGGGAGGCCCTGACCCAGGTTGCCCAGAGCAGTGGTGGCTGCCCCATCCCTGGAAGTGTTCAAAGCCAGGTTGGATGGGGCTTTGAGCCCCCTAATCCAGTGGGAGGTGTCCCTGCCCATGGCAGGGGGTGGAACTGAATGGGCTTTGAGGTCCCTTCCAACCCAAACCATTCCATGATTCTATGTAGCACCTCTAGCGCTGGACCTGCCAGCTCAGCTTGATCCTGAAGAATAGAAAGAGAAGACAAACCCTCGGATGATAGATCAGCACCTACTGTTCTTCCAGACACATTCCTAATTCAGAGCACGAGATGTGTCCAAGTCACAGTAACCTGACTTGTGTTGACAGGATTCTGCTTCTCTTCCTCCTATCCTTTCCCACCAAAAACCTGAGTGTAGGGTGTGCTCCGGGCTACAGCTGCTTCAGTTGTTCTTCTTCATTTAAAGGAATAGACATCAGATAATTGAAAGTTCAGAAAAGACAAACTTCTTTAAAAGCTTTATTAATGGAGAGAAAAATAACCTCTTGCCCCTCAGGCCCATGTCCATTGATTGTTTTCTTTGATATCCTGCATTGTACATAGGCCCAGAAATAATGATACAATTAATATTTGGAAGTAGTTAATCTCTCGCAGAACTTGTCAGCAGCAATTAACAAACTGTTACATCTCTACCACCCATCAAAACAAACGCCTGAGACCTCCCTAGGCAAATTGTTCCTTCTATTTCCATATTAGAGACATATATATGTGCGTGTCGCATGCATGATTTAACTGTTTATTAGTTCCTCCGCCAGACTACCTCAGCTGGGAAACACCCTGGCAGCAGTGACAAAGCCCTGAGCTGCGTTAAATGTTCTGTGACAGCATGGCCATGGTCTGCATCAACGGGTTAGAGCCAGTCAGAAACAGCCAGTGCCTCAAAGCTGACTTAAAATCTTAGGATTGTTTAAGTCAGAAGTTTCCTCAAAGCCCATCCAGTTCCAACCCCCTGTCACGGGTAGGGACACCTCCCACTGGATCAGGGGGCTCAAAGCCCCATCCAGTCTGGCCTTGATCACCTCCAGGAATAGGGCAGCCACCACTGCTCTGGGCAACCTGGGCCAGGGCCTCCCCACCCTCACAGCGAAACATTTCTACCCAAGATCTCATCTCAATCTCCTCTCTTTCAACTGAAAACTGTTTCCCCTCATCCTGTCCCTGCACTCCCTGATCAAGAGCCCCTCCCCAGCTTTCCTGGAGCCTCTTTCAGTACTGGGAGGCTGCTCCAAGATCTCCCCGCAGTCTTCTCTTCCTTTCAAATACTGTCTAATTGACAGCCAGGACGGATTACTGAGGGTCAGAGACTTGATATAGTGTCCACGTGGGACTTCCCTAGTGCACAGAGAGAAAAGTGGGGTGCAGAAGCCAGTAGGGCTCCAAACCTATGAAGGTTCTTACCCCAGAGGGTGGTGGAGCAGTGAAACAGCTCCCCAGGGAAAAAGTCACAGCCTGACAATATTCCAGAAGCATTTGGCCAAGGCCCTCAGCCCCACAGTGTGAATGTTGGGGTTGTCCTGTGCAGGGCCAGGAGTTGGACTGGATGATCCCTGTGGGTCCCTTCCAACTCAGCACATTCTGGGATTCTATGATTCAATGACTACATTCTGCTCATGGCCGGATTTGCCCACTGACTCTGCAGTAACCTCCTTGCCATGGCTGATGGAAGTCCTTTGAACATACACGTAGCTAAAAGGGAAGGATTTTGTTTTCTCCTGGCTCTTGGGACCTGCAGGTGGTTACTGATGCAGAGTTTAGATATGTGCAAGGATAAGGTATTGACCTTTTGCAGGTAGTGATGCAGGACAACTGCAATTTTAACAGCTTCTTGCATGTTATAACGACAGGGAGTCTTCTTTGATTTGGGAAGGTGAAGGGCAGGGTATTTGGCTCTGAGATGGAGGTGATCAGTCCTTGCTACAGTGCTAAAACCCTCTGTTTCTTCTTTTCACAGGCCAACCTCAGAGCCATTATCTCTTCAGAGAAGCAAGTGACACAGCTGATGAGCTCCATTGACGAGGCCCTGGCAGAGGTGGCCAGAGTGGAGGAGACCTTGCAGGTCTACAATGAGTTACTGGGAAGCGTGAAGCAGCAGATGGACCACATCCACCAGGAAAATTCCTTGCTACATCACCTTGTCTCCAACAAGACAAGCTGATGGTTGAGATCCTCTTCTTCACGGTACGTGGCTTTGCAAAGACATCAATCTTCAGCCTGGTGAATCTGTTGGAATAAAATTTCAGTGAGCCTCAAACACTCTGAAAACTGTTATAGAATCATAGAATCATTAAGGGTGGAAAAGACCTCCAAGATCATCCAGTCTAACTATCTGCCCAGCACCACCGTCCCTGCTAAACCAGGTCCCCAGGTGCCACATCTGCAGCTTCTGTCTACAAAGGCTACAGAGCTGCTCTGCTCTAGGAATGAGGGACTTTATTGTCTTGATAACATAAGGTCAGCGGGGATAGACTATGGGCAGACCAGTAGCAGATGTGATGTGCAGTACCCTCACAGTGGTCCAGGGCTGTAAGAGGGGTCCCCTAAAGTCCTTTTCATGGGCAAGACGAGCCTTTAATTCTGTAACACCAAGGAACTTTCAAATGCAGTGCTGACGCCTTTCACTTGGGAAGCTGCCTCTGCCTTTCACTGACAGCTTTGAGATCTTCTTACAGCAGTGATTTTACCCTTACACCCAAAGCACTGAGATCTTTCCTGCCTTGGACCTTCAATTTCCAGGCATCACTGAATCTGGTTTATGGGGTTTCCTATGGGAAGCAATTATCTCAGAGGGTAGTTTCTTTCTTTCTCCTTTCACTTGGTAGCTTCCAATTTATATTTTTATACTAGGGCAAAGCAGCTCTCATTAGCAGCTAAAAGTCATTTCAATAGCCAGTAATCATTACCCAGGAATACACAAGAACAGGACTTAATGAGCAATTAGAGCCAGAGCCTGCAACACTGCCCCGGGTCAAACCGTGCTCCCGTCAGCACTGACAACTTCACTGCCAGGGACTTGGAGTGGGTCCTGAGGCAGATTGTACACCCGCTTGGCGGGGGGAGGGGGGGGGGGGGGCGGGGGAGGGAAACATTCTGGAATTCCCCATTGCCCAGGAGAGGTGTTGTGGAGAGGCTGTTTATTCAGGGACCCTGGTGTTTCTCTTCCCACTTCCCAATGATGGGGATTTCCCCATTACTGTTCTCTCCTTTGCTTTTTTTGCTGTGGACTTTGCACCATCAGCCTGTCTCACCATCCTGTGGAATCAAGAGCTTTTCTCTGCAGCACATCTCGGCCCCAGAGACAGCAGCAGAGGGAGACAGCACAGCCAGGGGAAAGAGCTTTGGTGCGCTCTATGAATGTAGGAAAACAAATTATTTACAAACATATCATACCATAACTGCAAGAACTGTGCTGTAATAGCAGAGATAATCCTCAGTTCCACTGCTCATGGTGACCTCTATGGCATTGATACTGAAAATGCTGGCAAATAAACTCTCTGAGACTCGTTTTGGAGTTCTAGAAAGCAGCTCCTTTATTTCAGTGCTGGGTACACAAGGGAATGATTTCCATCAATCATGAGCAACGAGACAAGAGCTGGGGACAAAATATATATGCAACTTACATGCATGTGTGTAAATTCTCCCTGCATATTCTATTACATTCCAAGGACTAATGTTATTATGAACTTAAACACAGTCAATTTTGTCTCCACTAATTAGAGCTTCAGAGCCAGCTCTCTGCTTGGCCTTGCACCTTTTAGGTAAGTGAAAATAAAAACATTGTCTGAGTACAGCACTATTTAAAAAAAAACATACTGTATCAGAAGAACTCTCTGTGTCTGTCTGACTGACTTAAAAACACTGCCACTTAACTGGTTAGTTAGAAAACCAATTCTAGAGAAAAACAACTCTACTTAAGTCAAAATACTGCATTCTCTGCAAAAATGACCACTTCTTGTATCAGCATTGTCCTTTTCATTTCATTCTGAGAAGAAGCTGCAGTTCCCTTAGCTTTTTCTTTCTCCTCCCCACCAGTTTGCTACTGGTAGCAGTCTCAGAGGTGTTGGCCCTTCAGAAACTCATGCTGGGATTTGCCAAGGCTTCCTCAGGGGTTGCTGCAGTTGTTTCTGTGCAGACCATGCAGGCGTGGAACAATCTTCTCGATGGACACATGCAGACTGGCCACTGAAGGCAGCATTGATCACCCTTAGGGACAGGGTGAGAAGGGATGAGAAGCTGGATGTGCTTGTACCTGTTCTTTTCTGGCTTTGTTTTCAGACACATCTTGACCTCAGCAAGGAACACTGTGACGTCTTGTGCCAGGCAGATCTTTCCAGCCCCGGCAGAGTGAAAGCCTGCATTGCTGCAGCAGAGGCTTTATGTGTCTGCATGAATATCCAGATACAGCCCGGTGAGTAGAGAGCAGAGATTTATGGCTGCAGACAGCAAAACCACTGGCTTATTCACAACCTGTGATGCAGACCCAGCACCATTCCATGCTGTCCAGCCTCTGCAGCTGTCCCTGAAGCTGGAGAGGGTATTCCCAGGAATTAGCCCACACACTCACTGGGCAGCTCTGCAGGCTGCCTGGGCAAAGTAGAAAACCAATAGAGGGCAGGCATAGAATCATGGAATGGTTTGGGTCAGAAGGGACATCAAAGCCCATTCGGTTCTACTCCCCTGCCATGGGCAGGGACACCTCCCACTGGATCAGGGGTCTCAAAGCCCCACCCAACCTGGCCTTGAACACCTCCAGGGATGGGGCAGCCACCACTGCTCTGGGCAACCTGGGCCAGGGCCTCCCCACCCTCACAGCAAAACCTTTCTCCCTAAGATCTCATCTCAATCTCCCCTCTTGCAGCTGAAAACCCTGGTGAGGAAGCTGAAGAGCATGATAAGGTTTCCCCTCAGTCTCCTCTTCCCCAGGCTGAACAGACCAAGTGACTTCAGCCATTCATCATACGGCTTCCCCTCTGAGCCCTTCACCAACTTCCTCTTAAGCGGGGATAGAGAGAGACTTGTGCTAGGAGCAACTTGCACAAGAGTGGAAATTGGGACACTGCTTCTGATGGTAGAATTTCCCATGCTGGACTAAAAGAAGAAGCTTCCTCTGCATTCCAGGTTATGTGGCTCTTGACTGGTCCTACATCCCTCTGGGTGTCTCCCTCAGCATCTCTTTGTTCTGCATCATGGGAGCTGCAGCAACACCACCTCAGAGAGTCGAAGGGGCACAGCACTGAGAAGCATGAGCAGACCCAAGGCACCCCCTTGCAGCACTTCCAGTGCCACTGTCCACCTACATGCCCAGGTCCTTTTCCACCAGGCACCGTTCCAGCTGCTCTTGCCCAAGCCTGAAGTGCTGCATGGGGTTGTTGTGGCCTGTCTTTATTTGTTTGAGGCAAACTTTCTCATTGGTTTACACTCACTCCTACAGGGACCGGCTCACCTCTCAGTGCCTGCACTCAGAGAGGGGCAGAGGGTTTGCCTCTCCTGCCACTTGGGCAAACCGAAGAGTTAAAAAATGATAATGTTCCTCTCACACACCCCTGTCTTCCATGCCTGGGTACAGGCTCCTGGGGAAATGTGCTCTTTCTTGTTTAAAAATAGGAATTCCTGATAAGAGGTAGAGAACATAGGAATTCCTGATAAGAGGAAAGGAAATTACTCGAGTGATCAAGTGGGGAAGCAAACTCCGATCCATGGTTTATAAGATAATGTGATTTCCTGAAGGAGGATGATTGTTTTTATTTAAACAGAAGGAAATAACAAAGATTGTATACAGGATAAAGGGGCCTTGGTTCCTATTTGCAAAGTGATGGATAGCCTCTGAGCAAAGGGCTTTTTCTGCAGGGAGATAGAGAATGAAAGTACCCAAGTTTGTTTCCTCCCAGAACAGAGCTAGGTCTGTGCTGAAAACAGTTAAAATGGCTTAAGCTGAAAGAGGGAGATTTAGGTGGGATATCAGGAAGAAATGTTCTGCTGTGAGGGTGGGAAGGCCCTGGCCCAGGTTGCCCAGAGCAGTGGTGGCTGCCCCATCCCTGGAGGTGTTCAAGACCAGGTTGGATGGGGCTTTGAGTCCCCTGGCCCAGTGGGAGGTGTCCCTGCCCATGGCAGGGGGTTAGGACTGGATAGGCTTTAAGGCCCTTTCCAACCCAAACCATTCTGTCATTCCATGATTTTATGGGGGACATTGCAGGAGCAGAACTGGCTATTAAAGAGGGCCTTTAGGGAAGGAGGTTTGTTAAATGAACTAAAATATAGTGTAGAGCATGTGCTGCAGTGTGTCTGCCTGATCCCCTTTTAGTAAATGTTAAAATAGTGATTTTCTTCTTGTATTTTGTCTATCTTCAATGCCTATGCAAGTCATAAACAGGAGTAATTAAAACCCCAGGAGAAATCTCAGTGTTTGTGAAATCCATCACAGCTGTAGAAGGACACATTTATGGCTACAGGCACTGTTATAAATCTCTCAGAAGTTTCTGCCTTGCTGATGTTGTTCCCATGGCCAGGAAGAGATGAGCTGAGCTGTGCTGGTGCTGTGGTGCACTGATACCGTGCTTTGCTCCCTGGGGTGAGAAGAGGTATGAAACAGGTATGAGACAGGTATGAAACCCCAGGCTTGTTTGGGGATACTTGACCCATCACTGATGTGAGCAGCACATTGAAACTACAGCCACTACATCATTGTAGAGTGCAATTAGTGGGAAAAATATCGACAGAACTCCTGCCAGGTGCAGAAACACACCTTCCCCAGGGCCTATAGAATCTTAGAACCACTTGGTTGGAAAAGACCTTTGAGATCATTGAGGTCAACCGTTCCTGTTCACTGCTAAACCAGAACCCTGAGCACCTCATTTGCCCGACTTTTAAACGCCTCCAGGAATGGGGAATCATCCACTGCCCTGGGCAGCCTCTTCCAATGTTTCATCCCTCTTTTAAGGAAGAAAATTTTCGTGATATTCAATCTAAACCTTCCCTGGCACAACTTGAGGTCGTTTCCTCTCATCCTATCGCTTGTTACTTGAGAGAAGAGCCCAGCACCCACCTCACCACAACCTCCTTGCCAGGAGCTGCAGAGAGCAATGAGGTCTCCCCTCAGCCTCCTCATCTCCAGGCTGACCAGCCCCAGGTCCCTCAGCCACTCCAGGGCCTTCCCCAGCTCCGTTCCCTTCTCCGGATGCGCTCCAGTGCTGCAATGGTACCGGCTGAGATTGAGCTCCCCGCCCCCGGAGACCCTCGGGACAAAACAGGAGGGAGAGCACCACTTCCCTCCAGGTGTGAAGTTGACCCCTTCTTGGCTCAGCAGGGTCGGTAGCACCCTGGCAGTGCACGTTTATGTCCTCCTGCTGAAGGACCCTGGCAGCAACAGGCACAGCTTCTCCCTCTCCTCGAGACCTTCAGAGATGCCTGCTGAGATATTTTCTGCAGTATTCTTTGATCTAGGGCTGTTTTGCAAGGAAGGTTTGGCTTTGATGAAGTTCTGTGGGAAGCCCATCCAAGGTCTTTCCTGACATTTCACCAGTTCCTTGGGATGAGCCGCTGCCTGGGTGAAAGCCCAGGCTGCAAGGACACTTTGCCTAAGAACATCCTTCATTCCTGCTTTAAAACATCCCTCTGGCTCTCTGTGCCTCTGTCTTCCTAATCATTACCTTGACAGTGAATTTTAGGTTGATTCTGTTCCCTCATAAAGGATTATTTATGTCACTCACTTCTGAACATCATCCCACCTGGTGATTTATTGCCTTGTTTCTGGAGTATGGGAGAATTTAGAAGGCAAACCCCAAAACTGTTTATAATTAATGGTGAGACAATAATTAATTTTTTTCTCCTTGTTTTCCCATTCCCCTCTCCACAATAAACTTACAGGCTCATAAAATTATTTCCTGTTCACCATGGGGAGACATTTTTTTCCTGGCTTTGCCACTTCCCAGCAACTGAATTGATCATCACACATTGTGTAAGGGTGGGAAAAAGATGGTGAAGCATCTTATTAATTTTCTTCATGGGTTTCACAAGGCTGAGCTTGCGAGCAGGGCTGTTTGCCATCTCTCATCCTTGCTCAGCAAGTAGGGCACATGACAAATTCTTTCCAAAGGGAAAAGCCCTGCATTTAGTAGCTCAAAAAAAGGATGTTTCAGATGTTATGGGAAATGGAGAATTGGCCTCACCCACCCGGAACCTCTGGGGCTGGTTGAATGATAGCAATTTTCAGAATTAATTAGAAGACAATAGGGATGTTTCCCCAATGATTTCTTTCAGTGAATATTTTTTTAATGCACATTTCAAAGATATTTTCAGCTTTCCACTTAATGCAGGCACCTAGTGTGGTAAAAATTGGTAATGTTTGAAAAGTGTATTTATTTCCAAGCAGATGTTCATGATTCTTAAAGGCTAAATTTTGAAAAAAGCCAACTCTTTTCCCTGTCCGGGTACTTTTGCTGAAAGTCTTACAGGTATTTCTGCCAATTTATGTTCTTATCACATAGGATTTTGCACTCCCCAGCCACCAGAGGTTTGTATTAAGCACTGAATAGCAAAGGCTTCAGCATCACAGAGAGTGGAAAATAATTCAAAATAAAAAGGGTAATGAAAATAAGAGAAACAAATCACAGAATCATAGAGTGATTTGGTTGGAACAGACCTTAAAAATCATCCGGTTCCACCCCCTGCCATGGGCAGGGACACCTCCCACTGGTGCGGGGGGGGAGGTGGGGGGGGGGGGGTGCGCTCAAAGCTCCATCCAACCTGGCCTTGAACACCTTCAGGGATGGGGCAGCCACCACTGCTCTGGACAACCTGGGCCAGGGCCTCCCCACCCTCACAGCAAAACCTTTCTCCCTCAGATCTCATCTCAATCTCCCCTCTTGCAGCTGAAAACCCTTCCCCCTCATCCTCTCCCTGCACTCCCTGATCAGGAGCCCCTCCCCAGCTTTCCTGTGACAGGGCTGAGACACGTGCTTCGCTTTGATTCTAATGTCAACCCTCCTTTCCCACTATGGAGAGAGCAGCTCCTCACTATGGATCAGACTCTTCTTCCAAGCTCAGAGGTTTTAGGAACAGCAACAGCCAAAGAGAAACTGCCCCAAGAACACCAAGGCGTATTGGTAGGGAGAGAGGGGTAGGGAGAACAAGGCAGGTACCTTCCAGTAGGACCCTGTATTGTCCCAGCTGGTGCACACAGCTGTTCGCCAGAGGAGATACCCTGCTTGACAGTCTGGAGGTGACATGAGGGGCTGCAGATGCAACAACTCCAAGCCCCTGAACCACAGATCGCAAGGCAGAGTAGATGAGCCTGAGGTGACTTACTGGACAGCAGCTTAGAAACCCATGAGCACAGCCCCTTCCAGGCTCCAGCCATCTTTACAGCAAAGCATGTGAGATAACAAATCAACATAACAAACAGGGACCAGTATTTGTGTTATGGATAGTTAATTCCTCCGGTACAGGAAGAAGTCAGATGGTTCAAATGGAACTGCCTAATGACAAGTTTACTACCAAGAGTGAGAAGGGCCCCTTCTGTTCTGCGTGCACAATGAGCTACTCAGGCTCTTGCCCTCGCCAAACCATCTGGCAAGCGGTGATCCAGGCCTCTGCTTGGCAGGTTGAGTGTGTGCCGTGCTGATGTGCTGCTCTGGCACCCAGGTCAGGAGCAGATTTGAACAGGGTTGGACTTGGATGTCTCTGCAACATTTTGGCTGTTAAATGTCACGATCCCAAAGCTTTGCAAGGCAAAGTGGTTGGAGACAGGAGAAGCTGAGGGACCTGAGGCTATTTAGTCTGGAGAAGAGGAGGCTGAGGAGAAAACTCATTGCTCTCTGCAGTTCTCTGAAAGGAGATTGGAGTGAGGTGGGTGCTGGTCTCTTCTCCCAAGTGGGAAGTGATAGGATGAGAGGAAATGGTCTCAAGTTCCACCAGGGGAGGTTTAGATTGGATAACAGGAAAAATTTCTTTACTGAGAGAGTGGTGAAGCCCTGGCAGGGGCTGCCCAGGGCAGTGGTGGAGTCTCCCTCCCTGGAGGGGTTTATAGACTGTGTGGCTGTGGCACTTTGGGATATGGTTTAGCAGGCACTGTGGGGTTGGACTGGATGGCCTTAGAGGTTCTTTTCCAACCTTAATGTTTCCATAATGCTCACCTGAGCTCTTGGATAAGCTCTCCACTGGTTACCAAAGACTGACATCGTCTGCATCTCACATCCTTTCTGACCCTGCCTTCAGTGTCCTCTGTCTATATCTGACTTGTTCTTTTCTTTTAAGTCAATAGTCTGTCCTCAGCCAATCTGAAGGTGAACACAGATATGGTCATGATGGAAAATTTCCACCACATTCACTACTTCCTGTGCCAAAAGAAAATCCAATGCCTGGAGGCTAAGACGAGAGAAGCCAAGCAAAGGTATAGTGAGCACATGGAGAAATACGTCATCAAATACCTGGGCCAACCACTGGAGAAGCTTAATGTGAGTACAGAATAAACTGACCTTTGCCTGGGTCTCAAAGGGCAATTGCACTTCGAAATTGTGAGTTCACTAGTGTTCATATCTCCCCTCCCTATATCCAGCGTGTAATTATATTCCTGTGTTGTCACATCCCCAATGTTTTCATACCTCCTGTGTCCACTTGCTGCTGGGTTCACCACACAGCACAACCCCAGCAAAATCAGGGCTCAGCAGCACCGGATGCTGGTGCCAGCTCAGCCTTCACACAGCGGAGTGAGGACCTGTTCAGGGCCCCCTCCAGGTTGCGTGCCTGCATCTGGCAGATGCTGGATCCCTTTTGCACAGCTGCCTGGACTCATAAGCCCAACGCAGCTTCTTGCTTCCCAAGCGGCTGCTTCGTTAACTGAGCTGAGAGCATCTGGCTTTGTTAACTCAAACAGACATGCCCCTTCCTCCCAGAGATGACGGCTGCTCCTGAGACCCCTCCTCGCTCTGCTCCTTCTCTCTTCATGCTGGCCTAGAATGTCTCGCCAAATGAGATCAGCCTGATTTATTTATAGGGCCTGTTACTTTCAATTTGTTTCCAGTCTTTGCCATCAAACACCTTGTAGGTTTGACTTGGAATCTCAGCTCAGTGGCTCCTGCTATCTCCAGCTTCGCTTTGTTAATGCCTTCAAATCCTTCCTCTGTGATGGAAAGTATAATTTCACTGCTCAGAACAAAGCAAAGCAGTAACATTTGAGAGTGCTTGGATTGTGTCCTGCTCAGGGATCTCTGGAGTTCTCACATGGCCTTCTCTAGCAGAGCACAGACCTATTTTGGTTTGAGCACAATTTACTGACATCAAGAGAAGTTGTAAAGTGGCCTAAATAATGTAGGAGCCCATTTCCATTTTTATGAATGGCTTATACACTTAGGAACCTCTTTCCCTAAGAAAATCCTTACGATTTAGTGTAATTCTCCACAGCAAAATTGCAGTGGAAATACACAAAACAGTAAACAGATTATTGGGCTATATGAACAGGAGAATAGACAGCAGTTTGAAGGAAGTGATTTTCCCTGTGGAATACCATGTCCAGCTGTGGAAGAGATGGATTGAGATGCATAGAATCACAGAATCATTTGGTTGGGAAAGACCTTTGAGATCATTGAGTCTAACCGTCCCTGTCCACTACTGAACCAGGTCACTGAGCATCTCATCTGCCCACCTTTTAAACACTTCCAGGGATGTTGACTCCACCACTGCCCTGGGCAGATACTTCCAGGGATGGTGGATGACGTATGCCATGTCCAGCTGTGACAAGAGCTGTTGATATGCTGGAGCAAGGCCAGGGGAGGGCCACCAACATGGTGAAGAGAGGCTGAAGGAGCTGGACTTTATCAGCCTGGAGAAGAAGCAATTCCAGTTGTACCTAGTAGACACCTTCCCTAGAAGATTGAGGTAAATAGCAAGATTATGAGAGACAGTAGTCAGAAAATATAAAAAGGAGGGTCCCAGCAGGATAGAGGGAAGAAAAAAATCACAGAATCACAGAATGGTAGGGGTTGGAAGGCTCCTCTGGAGGTCATCCAGTCCAGCCCTTCTGCTAAAGCAGGCTCACCTAGAGCAGGATGCACAGGAGAACATCCAGACAGGCTGGAATATCTCCAGAGAAGGAGACTCCACACCCCCCCTGGACAGGCAGTTCCAGTGCTCCATCACCTGCACAGGAAGGAAGTTTCTCCTTGTGTTCAGGTGGAACTTCCCATTGCTCCAGTTTGTGCCCATTGCCCCTTTTCCCATCACAGTTCACCACTGAGCAGAGTCTGGTCCTGTCCTCTTGACACCTGCCCTTTAGGTATTGATCAGCAGTGATAAGAACCCCCCTGTCTGCTCTTCTCCAGATGGAACAGACCCAGATTTCTCAGCCTCTTCTCATGAGAGAGATGCTCCAGTCCTCTCATCATCAAAATATCTATAAAGCTAATAAAGAATTTAAATAGTCTGTCCAGAGTGGTTGTGTATTCTCTGTCCTTGAAAGGCTTTTGAGAGAAGTCCCAGATAGCCTAGCTCAGTGTTGAACCAACTTTGAGCAGGAGGTTGAACTAGAGACCTCCTGAGGTTCCTTCCAATTTGTCAGCATTGAGCTTTCTGAGGAGTTATACTGCTCCTGGTATTTCTCTGAAAGCTAGCTGAGGTCTGTGTCCCTTGGCGCTGGTGCAACCCTGGACTCCCAGACAACAGTCATGCTTGAGGTGAATATGTGCTCCTTTGGAAACTCCACAGAACAGCCCTTCCTGCTTTCATACAATATAGAATCATAGAATGGTTTTGGTTGGAAGGGATCGTGATGGTCACTTAGTCCACTCTCCCCGGCAGTGAGCAGGGACACCTTCCACTGGATCAGATTACTCAGAACTCCATCCAACCTGACCTTTAACACCTCCAGGGATGGGACATCCACCACCTTCCTGGGCAACCTGTGCCAGTGGTTCTCAACGCTCAGTATAAAAATATTTCTTCCTAATATCTAGTCTAAACTTCTCCTCTTTTAGTTTAAAACCTTCCTTCTTTGTCCTGTTGCTACAGGCCCTGCTAAAAAGGTTTTCCTCATCTTTCTTATCAGCCCCCTCTGAGTACTGAAAGGCTACAATAAAGAGTCCTCAGAGTCTTCTCTTCTCCAGGCTGAGCAACCCCAACTCTCTCACCCTATCTTCAAGGGAGGTGTTCCAGGCCTCCTTCCATATCCCGGGAGAAATGAGAGAACTTGACTTTTGCTTTACAATTCTGCAGATGTTGGGATCCCCCACATCCACCTCTGCCTCCAAACCTTCTGTAGGGAGCAAAGCTGTATGAAGCGCAAAGGTAGACAAGGGATTTTTTCTAGAAGTCCCATTACTCCATGGTACTGAAACATTTGGAGATGCTGCTTGCAGAACAGAGAGGGAAGAGAACTGATGAAACTCCCTCAGACCTGCTTTCCTGTAGCATAAACAATCTCCAAGACTTCATTTCTACTTAATTAGATATTGGAAGGGAACTTAGGAAAGTAATCAGTTTTCAGCCCTGAATCATAGAATGGTGTGGGTTGGAAGGGACCTTAAAGGCCATCTAGTTCCACCCCTCTGACATGGGCAGGGACATCTTCCACCGAGCGTCCCTCCTGATGCTGGAGTCTACCCTAGAGCAGCTCATCAGTGAATGTTTTCTTTCCTTTCCAGCATTTCTTTGAAGGGGTAAAAGCCCATGTGGCTCAAGGGGTGAAAGAAGAAGAGGTCAGCTTTCAGCTGGCCTACAGCAAGCAAGAGCTGAGGAAGGTGATTGAAAAAATATCCTGGCAGAAAGGTAAAAATAGCCCTTGAGACCCTCTACAGGAAAATCCACAAGTCTCTCTACCCAGAGGAAAACATTTTGCCAGTAATTGCAGTGGGATCTGAGTGTGACAGAATCATAGAATCATAGGATGGTTTGGGTTCAAAGGGACCATCCAGTTCCAAACCCCTGCCATGGGCAGGGACACCTCCCACTGGATCAGGGGGCTCAAAGCCCCATCTAGCCTGGCCTTCAACACCTCCAGGGATGGGGCAGCCACCACTTCTCTGGGCAACCTGGGCCAGGGCCTCCCCACCCTCACAGCAAAATATTTCTGCCTAAGATCTCATCTCAATCTCCCCTCTTTCAGCTCACAATCGTTCCCCCTCATCCTATCCCTGCACTCCCTGATCAAGAGCCCCTCCCCAGCTTTAAAACTAAGGTGCTGTGCAGTTCAGGATTGCAAAACAATCATGGGGTGATGAAGGGAGATGACTCTGTTTTTCCCCAGGTGGTGTGGCTATGGAGCAGGAGTTCATACGCCAGTACTAAGAGTTTGAGGACCTTATCCAATGCTGTTATGCAGGATCAGGAATTGCCATGGACTTCACCATGGAAGACTTGCTGAGCTACTTCAACTCCATCACTCTGGCCAATATGTAGAGATAACCTTCTCTAGATGTCTGCTGGTAGCAGCTCAGGAACCCTTCTCTGCAGCCGCACCTTTAAGGAGATCTTAAAGTTCTTCCCAGGCTGAAGTCTGATACATGGGGGTCGCATCCTGACCTTAATGGCAAAGTGTCTCTGACTTGTTGGGTTTAGTCTAGATCTCCCTTGGGAAACCATTTCTCAGACCTAAACCACAGCACCTCTGTTCCAAGAAACCATTGTGCACCTTGTAAAAACCCTCTCCCAAACCTCAGATTTCTGCCAAGGTGAGTACTGGTGCTATACCTCATCAGCAGAACACTTCTCAGTGCAACCAAATAGGCAAAGGCATCTTCTCTCCAGCAACTCTCTCCTTTGCATCTGCTCCCAGATTTCAGAGTGAACTTGCACTGAAACACCAGGGTTACAACACACTGAGACACTCAGCTGTGTGCACTGTCACTATGCCCAGGTATCAGAACGTGCACCACTGCTCTACCAGGCCTTCAGCAAAGACAGATGAAAGTTCAGAGTTATTACTATAAATAGTTGAATTGCTTTTAGATAAGAAGGAATTTACTTGCATATAAACTGGAACGGAGCAAATGCTACAGTCCTAGAGATCCAAATTTCTCTGTCAGGGAGTTGCCTGTTCTTACTCCATTTTCTGATGAAGAGTCCTGTATTGATGTCACAACTTGATAATGTACTTTTGTTGTTGAAAATGCAGCCTCTGTATCTTGTGACGACAATCACAGGGCTAACATGTGACCCAGTTGTCATGGTTTAGCCTTGACCTGTCTAATTTTTGGCTAAACTCGTGCAATTGGACTCCCAAATTCCAACTCCCACCCCCTGCCCCCAACCCACAGGGGAAGGGAGAGGAAAATGAGAGGAAAGAAGCTTGCGGATTGGAAACCAAAGTTGCAGCTTTAAAGAAACGACAACAATAGCAGTAATGATTAGAATAATAAGAAAGTAATGAAAGCATGTACAAATATCCGAGATCGCACGCCCACCCAACCCTCGATGACTTTGCGTCATCACAACTGCTGTAGAGCAGATCCAGGGGATGGGTCCACAGCCAGGAGGGAGCTGAACTCAGGAACTGGATCCAGGGACACACGGATCTTGGATCAGGAACCATCGGACAAATGAGGTCCTCACTAGACGTTAGCCATAAAGGAAGAGAGCGAGACCCTGGTGATCTCTCAGTTTTATACCAAGTATGATGTATATGGGATTGAATACTCTCGTTGGTCAGTTTGGGGTCACCTGCCCTGACTGCCTCTCCCTGCAGGTGTGGCCATTTTTCACCAGCTTGAGGATGGCCTTTGCTATCATAGGAATAAGGATAAATATTGGCCTCTCTCCAGTGTTCCAAGTTATCACTGCTAGAAAGAAACTGTCTGAAAAATATGCAGTTAGTTTTTCAGAAAATGCAGTTATTTTATACTAAGGCTGAGCCAGAATCAGAAACTCCCCAATTAATTCAAACTGTAACACCAGTATAACCTTCTGTCTGCAAAACACATTGATCCTGAAGTCTTTGGTTCAGTGCAAAACAACAAGCAGGTCCATATTGATGACATGAGGTGAAGGATATCAGTCTAAAAACTGAATTCCAGACCAACAGAATCACCAGCCTGATAAAGGCACATCTGGAATTAAGTTGAAGACCAACAGTCCCCCACCAAAACTCAGGCATAAGGTGAAAACCCTGAGAAGAGCTTAAATATGTTCCAGGGACCATGGACTTAGGTGGAAGACCCCAGGTGAGGTTGGTCAGGGCTATTAAGGCCAAATAGTGCCCTCAGGGTTTAACAAGGCCAAGTGCCAAGTCTTGCACTTCAGTCACAACAACTCCATGCAGTGCTCCAGGCTTGGGGAAGAGAGGTTGGAAAGCTGCCTGGCAGACAGGGACCTCGGGGTGCTGTCGACATCGGCTGAACATGATGCAGCAGTGGCCCAGGTGGCCAAGATAGTCCACCAGCATCCTGGCTTGGATCAGCCATGGTGTGGCAGCAGGAGCATCCTGGAAAGGAGGCTGGAGTGAGATGGGTGCTGGGCTCTTGTCCCAACTAACAAGTGAGAGGCTGAGAGGAAATGGCTCAAAACCAAGAGATGTGCAGGCATCTTGCCTGCTGCTGGGGAAAGAGAGTCTGCTGCTGCTGCTTACAGCAACTCTCCTTCTCCAGGGATATCCTTGCTTCTTTTTAACAATAGGCCACTGCATCTGAGCACCAGACTCAATGGCGTGCATAATTATAGGGCACCAACACAGCTTTCCCTTGCAAAGAGAAAAAGATGCATATTAAATACCCAGACCTTCTTCCTGGGATTTTTGATGCAGCTCAGTGTAGTTGGACTTCCAGGTCCCTTGGGTCAAAGTACACCTCTGTGGAGAGGAGTGTGCAGAGCTCTGGTTTCTACTCTTGTTTCTTTCCACCCACATTCTCCTGTGACGTTGCTGCTTGCGCAGCTCAGCTCCAGGCAGCAGGAAGAGGACGGTCATAAGGTAACCCACACAGCACCAGCTTCCTCCGCTGTTCATCCTCTCTCTCTCAGGTGCTCAGCCTACAGTTGCAGTCTGATTTCCTCACAGTTAATTGCTGAGGGGCTCATGTGGGAGGAGAGGGCTGTTTTGGTGGGGTTTGCTGGGCAGGAGGTGGGAGATGCTGGTTGTGATATGGGGATCTGCAAGATGAGCACAGGCAGGAAAACTTTGTGGGTGGAAAGGACTTTGTAGGGGGATTGAATACAGGTTGTTAAACTCCAAATGCCATCTGCCACAGAGAGGAACAGTGACTTTCCACTACCTCTATTACCATGCTGCAATCCCAGCTCATGCTAGGGGATGGAGTCTTGCTCCAAGCCAGCTCCTCTGACTGCAGCGAGCAGATCCCCCAAGGAAACTGTGCCTGGTTTTGTGCTAACCTTGCTCCTGTGTCAGACAGGCTTGGGAATCTCTCCTTGACAGGTATTTCAAAGAATCATGGAATGGTTTGTGTTGAAAGGGACCTCAAAGCCCATCCAGTTCCACCCCCCCTGCCATGGGCAGGGACACCTCCCACTGGATCAGGGGGCTCAAAGCCCCATCCAACCTGGCCCTGAACACCTCCAGGGAGGTGGGCAACCTGGGCCAGGGCCTCCCCACCCTCACAGAAAAACATTTCTCCCTCAGATCTCATCTCAATCTCCCCTCTTGCAGCTGAAAACCACTCCCCCTCATCCTATCCCTGCACTCCCCAGCTTTCCTGGAGCCCCTTTCAGTTCTGGGAGGCTGCTCTAAGGTCTTCCCACAGCCTTCTCTTCTCCAGGCTGAACAACCCCAATTCTCTTAGCCTGTCCTCGTACAGGAGATGCTCCAGCCCTGGGATCATCTCCAGAGCCTCCTCTGAACTCAATCTAACAGGTCCATGCACTCTGTTGCAGAAGGGCAGTGTCGGAAGATACAAATCCAACATAGGAGAAACTACCAAGACCCACTCTTTATCTAGGCTACTGAGTGCCCTGTACCCTCATGCTGCATCTTCTTGAACCTCTGGCATCAGCCTCACCCTCTGCCTGCTGGTGGCCAGCAGTTTGCAAACAAATGCTAAGGCAAAACAGGGCTGCTGTTGTGGCTTGTTTTCCTCATTTGTGCCACTTCATGCTGCGTTAGTGTTGAGAGGATTTATTTCCAACTGTTTTTTTTCCATGAAGCAGCAGGAGTGTCATGCTTCCATTGCACAGGGGTGTCAGTGGAGAACCCGTTGAAGATCTTGGAAGAGCAATTGCCATTTGTATCAGGATTTGTGTTTTTAAGAGCAAGTAGAAAGTGTATTTAAAAGGCCGGTTACTGGTTTGAAGGAAATTACTCCATTTGTCATTGTGGGGCTCAGAATCAGAATCATAGAATTGGTTGGAAAAGACCTCTGACCATCAAGTCCAACTGTCAACACAATACCAACATGCCTACTAAAGTCCTGAAATGCCACATCCATATCTTTTTTGAACCCCCCCAGGGATGGAGACTCCACCACTGCCCCGGGCATCCTTTGCCAGGGCTTCACCACTCTCTCAGTAGAGGAATTTTCCCTGATGTCCAATCTAAACCTCCCCCGGTGTAACTTGAGATCATTTTCTCTCATCCCATCACTTGTCACTTGGGAGAAGAGCCCAGCACCCACCTCGCTCCAGTCTCCTTTCTGGGAGCTGCAGAGAACAATGAAGTCTCCCCTCAGCCTCCTCTTCTCCAGATTAAATAATCCCAGGTGCCTCAGCTGCTCCTCGTAAAACTTGTTTTCCAGACCATTCTCCAATTTTGTTGCCCTCTTATGGGCACAATCCAGCAGCCCAATATCTTTCTTGTATTGAGAAGCCCAAAACTGAACCCAGTATTATTGTCACAACCCTCCTGGTTTCTACAGCCAGAGTTTCTGAAAGTAAAATCAGCCAAATTGAAATGAAATGAAAACTTCACAGCATCCCAAAAATATCATTCAAGCTACTGGGGCCAAATCCATTTCCTTTTCATTGCTTGGGGCAAAGGTGCTCCCAGGCTCTGGAGAACAGTGGGAACACCTACTGCCACTGATTTAAGAAGCCTGAGCTTGCTTTAAACAGGTGTTGACGACCAGGAGTTCAGGAATCATCAGAGCAGCGGCATCAGGGATCCTGCTCTAGTGCAGATGGGGCTGAAGTGAAGCAGAGACATGACAAGTAGGCCACTGAAAAATTTACAGCACCCTTGATTTGTCTAAAACTGATTTTTCCCTGCCAAACCACCACTTACTATCCCAGGGCCCTCAGCCATTCATCTCCTGGGCTGAGTCCCACAGTACTGCCATGCTGGTGGTAAGTTTCTATCCTCTTGGTGCTGGTCAGGGCCACAGTCCCTATCTCGTGGTCCATAGCCCTTATAACTATGTTATACAGGCATCAGAAGGGATTCCTTCCCCTTCCTGCAACATAATGACACAGCAGCTTTCCATGGGGACACTGAGCAGCAGCTTCAGCTCTGGTTCCCTCTTCTCCCAGGAATGTTCTTCTTGGCAGAGACATTTCCTACTGTACTTCCAGTTAGCCTTTGCTCCACTTGGATGAGTGTCTGCACCTGAACATGAAGGAGACTGGGAGGACAGCAGAGGGGGTTGGAGGGAAGGATCACACACGTGGTCCATCCTTTTAGCAGAAAGGCTTTTGTGCATAGGGAGTTCGGGGTCTAGGTGACATAAACTCTCAGCAAAGTCATCAGTTAGATCTCCAGATCTTGCCCCAGCCAGGGGCTCCGACATACTCAGGTTCCAACAGAGACCTGACTCTGGGGTTTGAAGCCCTTCGAGGCAGGAGAATTTATTTCTTCTGTCCTTGTGCCACCTGCAGGCCAAAAGAAAGCTTTTTTTTTTTTGATCTCCGTTCACAGCTGCTTGGACAACGTCCCTGAGCAGCTGGATGCTCTTAACTTTCGTATTCTGTTGTTTTGCATGCTGGTTCCCAGCCCTGAGATGTCCTGGAAGGAGGAGTGTGTGGATCCACCCCCATGTTTCATTCAGCGCCTGGACCACCTTGTGTTAACTGTGAAGAGCATTGAGGACACTGTGGCCTTTTATTCCAAAGTCCTAGGCATGGAGGTGGTGACTTTTAAGGTAATACAGGCAACTTATCTGGGGTCTAGGGAAGCTAGAACTGCAGTTCTCAGCCTGTGGCTGGTCTTTTTGGATCTCTGTTAAGGTCTCTGGGGCATGTCCTTGGAGTGGAGATGGTAGGACCAGCACAAGCTGCAGGACATCAAGCTCTGAGTTTCAACAGAGTAAAGCTGAGTCACAGGTAAAGTCCAAACAATGCTGCAAAAAGAATCAAATCAACAAAGAAAAAGGTTCTTCGAAAAACATTTTCTAGGACCAAAGAAGGAGAACCCTCAAATCCATACATCCCCTAAAGATGTCTGACATGCTCTTGTTTTTGTATTTTCATTGGCAAATCAAGGAAAAGATGCTTAGCATTTTTAGAACAGCTCCAAACCATCTCCTGCTCAAGCCTCAGGCCACTTGGCCTGTTTTGGATGTACACACTGCACTTATTTAACTTCCGAGCTTATGTCCTTCTCTCCTGCTCCATCAGGTCTCTTAAAAGCAGTTGTACTCTCATCCCAAGGCTAGAGTGAGCCTCAGTTTGTTCTTCAGATGGGCACAGGTAGCAGGGCAGTGTGCTGCACATCTACAGGGTCTGAGGACCCAGCTGCATATGAGTCTGCAGAAATCTCCTTGAGAATCTGTAAAGAAAAGAGATGCCAAAACCTCTTTCCTCACCCTCTTCCCATTGCCTTGTTTTTGTTCCCACTTTCAGTGTCAGCATGTGCATTATTTGTGTGGCTGACCCAAAGGCAGGATGGAGAGTCCTCAAAATTGAACATGGACATCATTATGGTTTGGAAGTACCTGCATGTGGCTGTAGGACTTCCTAGGGTGACATTTCCAGGGATGTCATGGGAGCTTGCAGCAGCCGGTTCTTGTCTTGGGTTGTCACAGCAAGATCCCACAGTCAGCAGGACTACAACCCTAGGACCTTTAGGACTACACAAGTGAGTGGATGCTGAAGGTCTCCAGCCCAATAAGTCTCATTGCCCTTTGATTCTTTTCTTTGGGGACAGGGAAATCGCAAAGCTTTACGTTTTGGCAACCAGAAGTTTAACCTGCATGAGGCTGGGAAGGAGTTTGAACCCAAGGCTCGGTGCCCAGTCCCCGGCTCTGCCGATATCTGCCTTATCACACAGGTGCCCCTGGACCAGCTGCTAGATCATCTGAAGGTAAGGAAGGTGTAAAGCATGCGCAAGGCAGTGTGACTCCAGGAGAAATGAAGCCAGACCCTCCGAAGTGACACTTTTAGGGTCTGCGTTTCGGGGAATGTCAGAGTTGTCTCATCACGTTTTCAGGTCTGGGGGGAAAGAGTGCACAACATCTTGGTAAGACTAGTGTAAGCATTAAAATCCTGCCTTTGTGTGTCTTCCCAGGCCTGTGCGTTGACCATTGAAGAAGGTCCCGTGGCCAGAACTGGTGCCATGGGTCCAATAACATCCATCTACTTCCGAGACCCTGATGAGAACCTGGTTGAGGTTTCCAGGTACAACACAGATGTGGCTACAGTCAACAGAGAGGAACCCTAACCACAGCCCATACTCTGTGTTCCAGCAAGAGAAGAAAAGGATGCAGAGGCCAGGCTTTTGATGGCCAATTTCCAAGTCAAGCTTTTATTTTGCAAACCTAGGAGAAGTCTCAAATCCCTGCCATAAAAGTAGAGCTGCATGAACCTTCAGAACTTTCCCAAGGCAGCCTGCTCGCTCCTCACTCCTGGATATGAATCCTACTTTTATGAATCACCATCAGTGGTGAACTCATGGCCTTCTTGGAACACCTCTCCTGCTGCTGCTGCACTACTCTTGTGGGGACATTGTTCCTAAAGTCTGACATCCCTTTTGTTGCAGTTGAAGCCCCTAATTTCTACACTGTCCTCCATGAACACAAAGGATCTGTCATTGCTCTCCTCTTAATAGTCACTTTTTACACAGATGAAGATTCCTCTCTCCCTTCTTCTCCATCTGCCTCCTTGGCTTGACTCAGACTGGCTGGCTCTGGTGACTCTCACAACAAGCCAGTGGTTTAAATCCAGTTGTGGCTGTTGAAACTCTCTTCCTGCCTGTAAACTGGGAACTTGGCCTCAGTGCCTGGCACAGAAAGCACTGCTGTCGCTCTACGCCTCATACTTAGCTCTGCATAAAAAGTTACAGGGTTTCCTGTCAGCTGGGATGGTAAAAATCTGAGATGAGATGGCTGCATAGATGAGAGAGTGTCTAAAGTTGGTGAGTTCACCTGATTTTATTCTGGGGTGAGAAGGAAATAAGGTGCTGAGGAGATGCCGGCATCAGAAAGAAAACATTGGTTTCTCCTTGAAGCAACAAGTCTTTGCTCTGGTCCTTGCCCCAGCTGCATGTGTCTGCCCTCCAAATACAGTTGCCAAGGGAAGGATGCAACCTTCTACTGCAGTTGGGAGGGATTTTCTCCTCATTTTCATCCCCATGGATGACACATTCCTGTGGAATGTTAGTCACTCATTTTTGGAACAGAAGCCTCCTTGCAAAACTTGGCCTACCCATACCAACGTAGAATCATGGAATGTTTTGGCCAGAAGGTACATTAAAGTCATAGAGTTTCAAACCCCTGCCACTGGATTGGGGGCTCAAAGACCCATCCAACCTGACCCTGAACAACTCCAGGGATGGGGCAGCCACAACTTGTCTGGACAACCTGGGCCAGGGTCTCCCCACCTGCACAACAAAACATTTAGCCCTTAAGATCTCATCTCAGTCTCTCTCTTTCAGCTGAAAGCCACTCCCCTTCATCCTATCCCTGCACTCCCTGATCAAGAGCCCCTCCCCAGCTTTCCTGACGCCCATTTCAGTCCTGGGAGGCTGCTCTAAGGTTTCCCCTCATCCTTCTCTTCTCCAAGCTGAACAACTCGACCTCTCTCAGCCTGTGTTTGGATGGGAGGTTCTCCAGCCCTCGGATCATCTCCATGGCCTCCTCTGGACTCTCTCCAACAGCTCCATGTCCTTCCTGTGCTGAGGACTCCAGAACTGGGGCTGAATCACCTCCCTCAACCCCAGCATGTCCAGTGGGTACTGGAGAACTGGAACAGCTCCCCAGGAAAGCAGTCACCACACCCAGTCTGCCAGCATTCAAGAAGTGTTTGGAAAATGCCCTCAGTCACATGGTGTGAATGTTGGGACTTTCCTATGTAGGGGTAGGATTTGAAATTGATTATACTTTTTTGGATCACTTCCAACTCGAGTAATTCTATGATCCTAGGTTGGGAAAGTCTCTGAACTAGGGATAGGAAGGTCAGCATTCTTTTCGGTCCAGAAAAGGCATCCAGACTCACTCTAGGAGGTCTGGCATGGAGCTACCTGTATGGTGTGGAGAGGGGTAGGGCTCATCCCTCTGAGGAGGAAAGTGTGTCAGCAGAGCTGGAGTGAGGGTCTGCTGCAGTGCAGTCCATTCTGAGTCTTCCTGACGGCACTCAGTCTCTTGTAGGACTGTCCTAAGTATTTTCTTTCTTTAAATTTTTAAAAAGCGTTTCTTCAATTATTTTAAATGCTTAAAACAATGAAGAAGGACTTGGGGTTTTTCAGGGAGAGCAGTTCCCCAGTTGGCCACACTGCGGTAGCAACGTTATCGTCATGGAAATAGTGAGGGAAGGCACAGTGAACTCTTCTGACCTCTCCAATTAAAATCCTCTGAAAACTGGAATAATCCCTGAATTGCACCATTTCTTTTTCTGATGAAATTTCATGGGAAATCAAAAATTCTCCATGATGTGAAAAAAACATAAGTCCTAAAAATTCCAGTGTTTCAGGTGATCATGGGCTTGAGTGGGTGGTGGCAGTAGGAATGAACGCTCCTTTCAGCTTGACTTGAACCATTCGTGGGAACTAAGGAGAAAAGCTGCCATGGGAAAAAGGCACAGGCAGCTCAGAACCTTCACCTTGCTAAGGGAACCCTGGATAGGGTCCCCAGGAAGAGACCTCAGGAGGGATCCCAAGGAGGAAGCCCTGGAGCCCTGTTGGCGGCGGCTGTCCAGGGTGCTGAGCGCCCGCGGCAATGCTGCCCGGGATAGCGTGGGGTCCTGGTTCCCACGGGAGAAGGACAGTGCCCACGGTTGGGTCCTATCATGGAAGGGTGCTGACACAGGAGAGGGATGGTGGCCACAGGTTGTTCCTGTCTATAGGAAAAGGATGGTTCCCATGAGTGGGTCCTGCCCAGAGGAGAGGGACGGTGACAGGTGTGGGTCCTGTCCATGGGAGAGGGACGATGCCCACAGCAGAAGGACGGTGCCCCCAGGTGGCTCCTGCCCACAGAAAAGGGTCAGTGCCCAAAAGAGAGGGATAGTGGCCACGAGTGGACCCTGCCCACAGGAGAGGGATAGTGCCCACATGTGGGTCTTGCCCACAGGTCGGTCCAGCCCAAGTAAGAGGGACAGTGTCCATGGGTGGTTGATGTCCATAGTGGAGGGACACTGCCCACAGGTGGGTCTTGCCCATGGGAGAGGGATGATGCCCATGGGTCCTGTCATGGGTGGATCCTGACCATAGGAGAGGGACAGTGCCTACGAGAGAGGGATGGTGCCCAGGGGTGAGTCTTCCGCATGGGAGTGGGACAGTGCTCACAGGAAGATCCTGCTCACAGAGAGGAAGAGAGCTGCTGGCAACAGCATGCTCCCACCAGCTCTACCTCAGCTTTCCTTCACTTCCTACTGCTCAAGACTTCCCTCTGGTCAAGTGCTTGTTGCCAGCGAAGGCCTATAATTTTATGACCTGGGTTTATAGTTATTGATTGCTTGCTATACACGGATCCTGCCTGGCTCTGCACTGCCAAATGTCCTTTCATTCACTGCACTGGCTACTGTAAATATGATTGTGGATAAAGGCTTCCTTTTCTTAAGTGTGATTTATCTTGGAACATGAGTAGAGAAAAGGACAGTGGCTCTTTTATTATTCAGTCTGAGAGGAGAAGTAATGGACTTTAGTGGCACCACCTTAATTGCTGAACATCCTCGGTGTCACAAAAGCTCATCTATAATTTTCACAGGCCATTTTTTTCCTTGGCACTTTTAAGGCTTTGCTTCCTGTGCCAGTGGTTTGAAGCTCCTAATTAGTAAATGATTTGAAACATTTGCTGTTTGAAACTGGAAATAATGAATGAGAGATTTTCATGGGCTGGGATACTTCAGAGTCCTAGTATTTCAGAGGAAAAAAAAAAAAAATCATCCGAGGGCTGGAGTACCTCCCATATGAGGACAGGCTGAGAGAGTTGGGGTTGTTCAGCCTAGAGAAGAGAAGGCTGAGGGGAGACCTTAGAGCAGCCTCCCAGTACTGAAAGGGGCTCCAGGAAAGCTGGGGGGGGAGTTCTGCTGGGAGTACAGGGATAGGATGAGGGGGAGTGATTTTCAGCTGCAAGAGGGGAGATTGAGATGAGATCTTGGGTAGAAATGTTTTGCTGTGAGGATGGGGAGGCCCTGGCCCAGGTTGCCCAGAGCAGTGGTGGCTGCCCCATCCTTGGAGGTGTTCAAGGCCAGGTTGGATGGGTCTTTGAACCCCTGATCCAGTGGGAGGTGGATTGGAACCGGATGGGCTTTAAGGTCCCTTCCAACCCAAACCATTCTATGATTCTATGAAATACTGCTGATTAAATAAATCTCAGGTATGCCTTTAGCTCCTGAATTCTCTGGAAAAGCCACTTACTGCTTCATGAGATAAGGAACTCAGTAGAAGGGATGTTGGACCTACCAGTCTTCCTGCGCTTTGCTTTCCTGGTTGTACACATTGTTTCCTTAAAGGTGTCAAGGTTGCGTCTGATGAGACAACCAAGACACGAATGGAGTTCAGAAGGGTTTCTCGATCTCGAGGTCAAAAGGCAGCTTGCAATCCAACTGAAAAGCTCTTTTCTCTACCCCAGCACCAGTAGGTGCTGATTCCCTCCTCTCCTTCTCAGTTTCACTACATCATACCATCATTCCATCATGGTGCAGAAGGCATGGAAGTAAGAACATTGGAACAAATGTTAGGACACTGAAAAAATTGATAATCCACTGAAATGCATTGTTCCCTTCACTGAAGCCCATCTTGGTTCTGTCACACAAATTGATTCCCTTGACAAATGTTGAACTAGTGGCAGAATTGGAAATCATTGTAACTGTGAGTTTCCAGTTCATTGGGCTGTGAAACATGGAATGATGTTTTTGGTAATCTCACACTTGACTTGAATGAAAGGAAACTGGAAGGTCATCATGGAAAGACAGCAAGAATTTGAACTCTATTGCTTAATAGAGCAATGCCAGGTAACTTCTCTTTGTTGAGAGATTGTTTTTATCCACAGCCAGGCTTTGCTGACTAATAACTCTTGTATTCACCAGGAAAAGCAGCCTGCAGAGCTTAATGTAAATATACGACTCTGGAAAAATCACTGGCCACAAACCAGCCTTCTAGATGGCCCTGTCCTGGCCTCTGCTGGGTTCCCCATCTATTGGAAAAGCCTCTGTGTTGTGTGTGTTCAGATTAAAACCGAAAACCTGATGGTCTATATAAAACAGCATTAAATCCTTATGCAGAAAATGGATTTACCTCAGTTTTTTATTCAGAAAGATTCGATTTGAATATGCCAGACAGGGGGAGAGAGTGGATTAACAGGTGGGCAAACAGTTTCACTCTGGCCGGGCAGTTCTCTGTGTAGACCTCTACCAGGAAGCTAGGAAGGAACAGGCCCACATTCCTTCTTGCCTGTCCAGTCCTATTTTGGTCTCTCTTGCAGAAGAAACCCTCACTTCTGCACCAAGTTCTATACCTAAATTATCAACATCATATTGGAAATGAGTCCTTTGTATCATCAATCACAGTGTTTGATCAATATACAGAGGGAATATTGCATAGTTCTCCATCTCACTGCTCAGGAAAATGCAGGGCAAGAAAGCCCTTTGGTGAATGGTTACTCAGGAGCATAAGCACCGATTTCATCCCAGGTGGAAAGATGAGTTAAGAACTGAGTCCCAGCAAGTTTTCTGTCCTCTCAGGGGAGAGGAACAGGAATTTGCCAATGAGTCACAGTGGGTATGTGCCCAAGTCACCATCCAGAGGTGCCCATCTCTGCACAAACTATGGAGACCACCTCTGGTGATCCAGCTCAGAATAGGTGCCTGGGAAACCTGCACAAAGCCAGGAGGGATGATGTGGCACAGCCCCAGGACTGGCAGGGATCACCTTGCAGGAGACATAGGATGTGGGTGTAAGGTTCTTTGTCTACAAACTGCCTTTCATTCAGAAAAGATGTACAGGTTTTAAGGCTCCTTGAACCATCCCTTTTTCAGGAGAAGTGACAAGCACTTCCCAAGTGCTGGAGAAGTGGATGGGTTTTACTCAAAAGCAAAAACACGTCCCTCTCTACCTGGAAGTTTTGCAGGCAGAGCTGTTTACAGTAACTGACAGATTTTTCACCTGGCCAACCATGATCTGAAAGCACCCAGAAGAGCACTAAGAAAAGTACACATTTTGCATTTGAGCTTCCTCTCCTTCCCAGGTTCAACAGGTCAGCATCCTGCACCAAAAAACTATGAATGCAGCTTTAAAAATTACCTAGACGTAGTTCCTTTTGTGGAACCAGCTTCCAGATGATACCCAGGATCTTCATAGATTTCCATGGGACATTTTTTGTATCTGTAATGGCCTTTCAGCTTCTTAGACAGCATCAACCACGAACTGAAATTCAATCACCTCCTGCCTTGTGAGCCTCTTGGTATTAAAGCACCTGCTTTGACTTCAAGGGGTGGAAACTTTCCTGTCATTGGAAATGAATAGTAAACACCAATGAAGAAAGGAATTAGATTTTCACCAGGACAAGTCCCTTATAAAAGAAGATCCACTTGCTGTACTCTCACAGGCTGCAGGCCAGCTGGGAACTGTCTGACAGATTCTCCAGGTTTTCGACTGTAGTGATGATGGATTCTATTTTTTCTCCTGGAAGAACATGAGAAGCATTGGATCGGAACTTCTTCAGGAGTGATTCTTTGCTCAGAGGCTTCCTCCAGTGCCCATAGAAAGTGTCACATTTACCTGTCAGGACATCCCCACTGTGCAGGAGCAGTGCCACCTCTCCATACATCTTGTCAAAGTTGGCCACATTATCTTCAGGGTGCTCCACCACCACTTTGTCCAGCAACTCCCTCAGCTCCTGCCGGTGGATGCTACTCTCTGTGAAGGAGCTGAGGTCCACTTCACCATCCAGCAAGGCTGCACAGGCATTGAACTGGAAGGAGTGCCTGGCCTGATGTTCAGAGCTGGGGAAAGGCCGATTGATGTACTTTGACACTGGTATCTTCAGCACAATGGCGCGGATCAAAGAGGGAGAGAAGGACCCTGCATAATTGATGAAGAGGTTCCTGACAGACAAGGCAGCATCCACCACCCAGTGCATCCCCAGGTGGGCAGGGAATCGCTTGAAAGCAATATCCTGTTTCTCCAAGAGGAACTCATGATGGTGACTTGGTGTGGAGAGTGGTTTGGGTTGATAGATGCTGTAGAAAGCACTGAATCCAGAGCAACCAGGGATATCATCCAGGATTAAGGGGTTAGCCTCCATCCCCCGGGCAGCCAGCAGAGCTGCTTCAAAGCCCAGGCGAGTGGCATTTCCAATATGCAATGGCTTGGCTTGGGTGGCAGCGTTTGCCATGGGTGCCCCCGCAAGCGATGCAGCGATGCCCAAAGCATTTGCGCACTGGGTCATACTGAGAGATAGCAGTTTCGCAGTGGCTGCAGCACTGCCCATGGTACCAACCACAGAGGGAGGGTGGAACCTAAGTGGGAAATTGCAGATATGAGCATCCCTGCCTGCTTCGCATAGGGAGCAGCCCATGACCCCACCTACCAGACATGCCAATGGGACTGGAAATGAACAGCCCAGTCAGCCCATGGAAATACCCCATGGCTCTGCTGCAGGTGGGATTTAGATAACTCAATATTTATGAATATAAAATCTAAGGCTCTATTGGAAACGTCATTGGAGATAGTAAGGTGATTTCAGTATCTCTAAAAAGCAATTTTTAATTTTCCCTGAAAGAAGGTGGCATGACTTGTGTCCATAAAGCCAACTTTTCTCCTTGCAGACAAATAAGGTAGCTTAACCCAACATAGAATCATAAAATCATGGAATGATTTGGGTTGGAAGGGATGTCAAAGCCCATCTAGTTTCACCCCCTGCCATGGCCCGGGACACCTCCCACTGGATCAGGGGGCTCAAAGCCCCATCCAACCTGGCTTTGAACACCTCCAGGGATGGGGCAGCCACCACTGCTCTGGGCAACCTGTGCCAGGGCCTCCCCACCCTCACAGCAAAACATTTCTCCCGAAGATCTCATTTCAATCTCCCCTCTTGCAGCTGAAAACAGTTCCTCCTCATCCTGTCCCTACACTCCCTGATCAAGAGTCCCTCCTCAGCTTTCCTGGAGTCTCTTTCAGTCCTGGAAGGATGCTCTAAGTTCTCCCTGGAGATCCAATACATGCCCAAGGGTAACAGATTCTGGTCAATGGATCACACCAGGGCACCACCTGTTGAACAGCAGTTGGCACAGACAGAAATTGTGCTGGGTAATGTATGCACAGTTTATCTGCCTGCATGGCTGTGGACCACTGCCTGTTTCTACACCCTGCCCTGTTTAATTCAGATGACAACACTGCAGAATCGATGGTAGTCCTCATGAAGGTTATATTTGAGGAAAGATCACCAAAGGACACCAAGTGAAAAAGAGATAAGATGTATCTCATCAGCCCTGGCAGAACTGGTCTTTGTCTCTCAGTAGGGTTTTACTCTGATCCTGAGTTCAGTTGAACTTAAATGGACATTTTGAAGCCCTGAGCAGGCCCGTTAACAGACTAACTAACCTTCTTCTACATGATAATGAAAAGGAGGTTTACCTCTTGGGGATGTTGTGAGCCTCAGTGGAGAAATGCATAAGCCTTCCTTGCACTTCCAGCCCTACATTAAATGCCAGCAGGAAATCCATGCCATTGGGTTTGGTGCTTGGAGGTAGCATCTGGGAAGCTGCCAGAAGAGCTGGTAGAACAGCCCCTGATGGGTGAGTAGCAGGGTGCCAGGTGTCATCAAAGTCCATGGAGTGAGTCTGTAAATGGAGATAAGAACACATTGGTGTTGGAGAGAGGGGGCTATAGGAGTCCTTGCTTATGTTGCTGAGGCTACATCTGTAACAACATCCACTCAGTCACACAGTGGTCCCTGTGGGGATTGTTTTGTCCTCTAAAAGCAGTGTGGAAGACTGCAGAGGAGTCCATGACTTCTTGACCCCATTAACCCTCTCAGGCACCAGTCTGCCTCCTGCAATAATAAATAGTGTCTTTGAAGGCACCACAAAGCAGAGCTTCTTCAGAAGAGCCTGCCTTACCGCAACTCCATTGGTGAACGCAGCCAGTGTTGGGGAGAGCTTTACACCCGGCTTGCCATAGACAGAGCTCACAGCAACTGAAGAGTACATCTCCTGTGAAAGGGAGGGAGATTCAGGTGAGGACCCTGAGCAAAGCAGTGACCGCGTGATGCCAGAACACCCCTCTACTGCCAGGCAGAAGTCCTACATCAGCCAACAGATAAGGTCTTGGTTGTGGTGGTGGTGTCAGGGTGGTTCATGGCCATACGGGGCTCTTCCTTACCTGGCAGTACTGCAGAGCGATGTTGAACACAGGCGTCGTGCTGCCCACCAGGCCAACCCCAATGCTGTCCAGGATCATCCTCTTGCTTCTGTGACGGACAGTCTTGGACAAGTGTTCGGGTTGAACTCCATGGATGAAGGAGGCAAAACTGCTGGTCACGGACTCCTCCGGAGCGCTCTGAGCCACCACTGCAGCACCGAGAGAGAGAGGACAGTTAAGGACATGTGGGCCACGTGCTCACAGCTCACAGGTCTCACTGAATTTGCTAAAGGGCAGAGGCAGCTGGAGAGAGCAGGTTCTGCCCAGTATGTCCCTCGGTCACATAACTGCACACAGCCCTGCAGATCTGGGAGGTGACATACAGCTTCTCTATGCTGTCACAGGCTCTGACCCTCTCCCTGGGAAGGCCATTTGGGCTCAGAGTTTCCTCCTGTGGCTTCAGACACTTGGCAGAGTCTAGGAGAGGATCACTATTGCTCCAGGCTCCCTCTGCAGACAAAGGAGAGATGTTCCTGGAGAGGGGACTGGTATCTTCTCTGAGGGTATGTGCTATTACCTCCCTCCTCACCAGCACAGGGAGCTCAAGGTGAGCAGGCTGGTGTGGATCCTGTGCCTCTCCAGAGGTTTTCGAGGGTCCATAACATGTTGTGTCTCTTACTGCCTTCACATGCTTAAAGACCATCCAGTTCCATCCCCTGCCATGGGCAGGGACACCTCTCACTGGATCAGGGGGCTAGAAGCCCCATCCAACCTGGCCTTGAACACCTTCAGGGGTGGGGCAGACACGACTTCACAGGAGAGCAGGAAAACTATAAAATTCAACATAGCTAAGATTTATACGTATGTATATACATATGGGGGTGAGGGTGTACCCACACATATATATGGGGTGTACACACATAAATGCACACAGAAAAAAAAGATTGCAATAATGTCCAAATGAAAGTAATTGCATTAAAATTTTAAGAAGAGTGAAGCAAGAAAATAAAACCTCTTTGCTTCAACATCTTACAAGAAACCTCATGAAAATCAGCAGGTACATATGACAGCTTGTTTTTTAAACAGAAAACAACCCAATTAAAAAAAATTGCCATTCCCTAATTTCACTAGCATGTATTCATTCTTAAATGTCATTCCTACTGACTCACAGTTTGCTTGCAAAGGTTTTTGGACTCACCTCAAGCCTAGACATCTAAAAATCACTTGTAAACACAGCTGAGATTGTCATCATTGCTGTGAGTCACTGAAACAAAATTCAGCCCTTGTAGTGGCTCTCTGAAATACATTGCTATAAGAATCCATAACACTCAGCAGTTTGGAACCCTTCTGCTGGCAAAACTCTGTGTCCTCTCTGTGTACTCCAAGAGCATCTACACAAACGAAAGCACTGATGCCCGCCAGGAGAAGGGAACACAGAGGTCAAACAAGATTGGAGAGCCTGGAGGAAAAGTTACTCAAATTATGCGGCACCCATAATATTTTGATTGCTTCCTTTCCATCATCAAATGCTCTTTGTCACTTCAGTAGACACTGGCTTTTTTTTAACCCTTCAGTTAAAAGCATTTCATGACTCCAGTGGTTTTGTCCTGGAGCAGCTGCGCTACCTAATTTTAAAAAAAGACTCTGATAAGCTTGTCCAAGAGTAATAGATGTGTGGGTTATTATTATTTCTCTTGTTTTCAGGTGTTCATTAAGTAAGATTAAGTAGAGAGACTAGATAGGTATTAGTTAAAAATCAGAATTATAAAGATTAGATGAGATCTTAGGGAGAAATGCTTTGCTGTGAGGGTGGGGAGGCCCTGACCCATGTTGCCCAGAGCAGTGGTGGCTGCCCCATCCCTGGAGGTGTTCAAGGCCAGGTTGGATGAGGCTTTGAGCCTCTGATCCAGTGGGAGGTGTCCCTGGCCATGGCAGGGGGTGGAACTGGATGGGCTTTGATGTCCCTTTCAACTTAGATCATTCTGTGATTCTACAGAGTAACATGCATTGCACTGATTGTATTGAAAACACATTTTAAAATAAGTTAATAGACAAACATAACAGACTGAGTGGCTGCACAACAAAGTTCTGCTTAGTTTGTCTGAAGCAGAGAAGCTGTAGACATGTGATGCTGGAGAAGACAGCACACTGGCCGTGAGAGACAGCAAGGGATCTGGAATCACTTCAAGCAATAAAGGAACATGCAGTAAAGTAGTAATGCAATAAAGAAAAACACAATAAAGAAGTAATTCAATAAAGTAACGGCAAATGGAGGAGTTAAGGATCTGAGACATCTGATGACACCTGCAGTGTAAATATTTCACATTCATAGTCAAAGGGTAAGAATTTGAAAAACCTGTCTCTAAACCAATTAAATTTTCTGGTTTGGTACAAGACCAGCAAGAAATATTTTTACCACTTGTTACTTTTCTCCTTTTTCTTTACCAACAGAGGGTGATCACCACAAGACCCCTCCAACATGCTTTGTCTTCCAAGAGTTTGTGTGGTTTATCACTACCTATTTTTTAAATCAAAGCCATGGTTATTCTGCGATGCTCTTTAGAAAAGGATCAGAGATGCCATTCTGCAGAGAGATACGAACCGTGAGCGGCAGTTTTGTGAACTTGCCGGGAGCTGGCCAAGACCTTCTGGGATTTCTAGGGTAAAGAAAGAGAAAGAGCATTTGTCACCTGTGCTCCTTGAATTTTTTCAGAGCTGTTTTACTGGTTGCGCCTCTCATACAGCATTGTAAGGCACTCACAGATCAAACAAGTGGATAGAAGTAACCGCATATTTAAAGGAGAAAAAATATTTTCCAAAGCTCAGTCCAGCACGGGTGCCAAGCACAGCCAGGGAAATAAAGCAGAGCAGTAGCAGGGGCAGCATAGCCGTTGCATATCTACCATAAAATCCTCTCACTGCTGCGAGCAGGACCAGCTCAGAGTGGACACGAGGAGGGAAAAAAACCTCACAGCATGTCCCCCCCACCACCACCCCACCCCCCCTGCCACAGCACTGTACAAACCCTGTCTGGGACACATAAAAGGAACAGACACAGAAGGAACAGGAGAGTAACAATAAACAAAGTGCCTGTGAAAGCCACCTGATTTCATTAGTATTGGCGCGGGTTTCCCATTAATGTCACGACAAATTTGACCTGTGGAAAGGTTGCCCAGAAAACAACATTACTTCTTAAAGGGAAAAAAAAGGAAAGATTAGAAACAAAGAGATTTTGTACACAAAATAGTAGTTACCTGCAAGGTTAAGTAGACCATGCTGGTGGTTGCAACAACTGCTCACTCCCTGGCTCTGCCTGGCTCTATTCGAGGAATGGTGTCCGTCTGGAGGGTGCTTTGGTGTCAGGGTTTATATATGCTTCGGAAAGGCAATTTGCTTTTTGTTTTTTTGCAACTGAATTTCAAGTGCGATGACATCAGCCTCTGGGGACGGAGAGGGTGGGGGGAATAGAGGAGAAGGGGTGGGTTTTCTCTGCTGAACAGAAGGGAAACCCCTCTGGTTTCAGGAAATAAAGAAATAGTTCAGACAATAACTGACAAAGTTCAAGGAAATTCCTGTCTCCAAAATGCCACAGGTGCCAATGTGTGAAGCAACTGGTCCCAGGCTCCTCCTACAGAGGAGGACTATAAAACTGGTACTTACCAGGAAATGAGAGGGACAAGAGCATCCTCCCATTGAGCTGAAGTGTCACCAAATCAGGTAATCCAAGCTGCAGAGGGAGATGAATGGCATTAGTGTTTTTCTTTGATGCTTTTCTTGAACACATTCAGTGTTTTGGCATTTGGCTGAACCTTTTCATAGCTCTCCTTCTTCTAACATTCAGCTCTGTGATGTTGCCTGCCATGTGCTGCCAGTTCTTTGAAATGCTAGTGCAGACATCAACTCTGTAGCTTCCAGGAGATGCTGGGACGGTTCGTTCCCAACTGAGTGTTTGGACTTTGGGGGAATGCCATGGCTTTTTGCTTGGTCCCATAGTGAAACCTGGGAACATTTTAAATGCTGCATATTATTTTGTACAAAATAACAGCTTAGTGTGATGCAATTTGCATTTAAAACCAGCATGATTTTCCTACTGGGAAGACCCTTGATCACTGTGAACATAGCAATGCATCTCAGGCAACTCCATGCTGGGTTTCACCAGAGGAGGCTCAGGGTAATGATATTTATTCCAGCTGTGTAGCATTGTAGTGCACTTTTAATCTTGATCTGTGCTTATCCAAAAAGAATTGTATTTCATTCTGGTTATCTGGAGGGACACGGTATTTTCTCTGAGCTATATAAACATTAATAAGGTGAGGTAGAAAACTAATTGCAAAATGCCACCAGGGAATAAGTATCTGAAAATGTAATGTTTTGGTATCCTATATATGTGTCCCATGGCGTGCTAAGCCTTGCTCCAACCTCCTGAGGAGACAAGATCCATGAACCAGCACATTGCCATTAATATCAGTCAAGGGAAGGAAGTACAGGCAGCAGTTGTCAGTGCAAAGTAGGTGCTTACAGTAACACCTGCCAAGCCCGGATGTATCAGCAAGATGGAAAGGGGTGCAGAAGGGAACAGCCTTTTCTGAAGGGCAGGAAGGGAGATTCTTGCGAGCAAGGTGGCAAGTAAAGGAGAAAGTGTTGAGAGGCTGCAGCCCAGCTGGTACGTTTGCCAAGGGGGCAAGGCTCAGAAGTCATGCTGAGGGGAGAAGAGCCAGGAAGGAGGGAGAACCTCACAAACTGTTTCTGCAAAACCCAGGCTGAAGGGACAAGCAGGAAAAGGAAAGAAGGCAGAGGAGGCTGGGAGAGTGAGGGAATGACTTTGGCTTTGCCCTCACTTCATAAGGGATTTGTGCAAGGGAAGGATCACCCCAGGATGCCCCATCCGTTCAGTGGAACCAACTCTGTGAAAGGTCTGGCAGTGCCCCAGCTCTCCGGGTGTCTCCTCACCACTAGGAGGTCTCCATCTTTGTGGTTTCCAAAAAGTGGCTGTGCTGGGTGGTACCCCCTGTGTACAGAGAGCTGCTGCCACCAGCGCTGCACAAAGTGACCTCTTGTGTGCTCCTCTGCCTCCACACCACCCTGCCTTGCCTGCACAATCTCATCCCAAAGAGCTACTTTGCATCAGTCCTGGCTTAGAATGCCCAGCAATCAGATTTCAGCACTAAGGAAGGACTTGGTGGGAGATCTCTCTTTGCTGTGCAGCACAGAGTAGGGGGCAGAGGTATCACATTACCAGTTTTCTGCAGTGCATGCAGAGAAACCGGTCCTTACAAAGTGCCAGAGGCAGTACCTCACAGAACATAGCAACAACAGTGATGAGTGGGTTTATCCTTGGGACAAATAAGGCTTGGACATACTTGGAACAGAAAATACCTTTGAGTGTTTGCATGCAGACCCTCGTTTTTCCAGGTCTTGGTGCAGGCCACAGCACTACCACTGCTACTACTCATGAGACAATAATGGGAGGGACTTCATTATTTTATGTGACCATCCGTTGCTTGAAACAAAGGAGAGAGGCAATGCAGAAATGTTGAAATGGTCTTAGGACAGGGAGCACAAGTCTGTGTTGACAGTGCATGGAGGGATGCTGTGGGGAGGTGTGAGCGCTGGGTGGGTTTGCAGCTGTTTCTAACCCCAAAACCTTCTCCTTCCAAGGGACACTCCTTCATTCTCCTCTTTTTCCATATCTTGGTCTAAAATCTCTCGCATCTTCTACGTTTATATCTCCATAGCCTGATATGGCATATTCTGGTATTTCTTTTCCACCCCTTCTCGGATGTCCTATGAAGGGAGATAAGCTGGAGGTGTTCGAGGCCAGGCTGGATGGAGCTTTGAGCCCCCTGATCCAGTGGGAGGTGTCTCTGCCCATTGCAGGGGATTGGAACTGGATGGGCTTTGAGGTCCCCACGTCCCTCTGTCAGCTGTTCCTCTACCTCCTTCACAAAACCAGTCTGTAGGTCATGGGCTCTAAATCCTCTAGCACGGCTACTTATGTAGGAACTGCAAACAAAGTAAGCCTTGGCAAATTGAAAACCACTTCTGCGAGGCAAGCAGCCACCTGGCCAGCCCATCTTCCTCCAGAAAACCCATCTCATCCACCTCCAGAGACTAACTTAAAGCAGGGGCTTGTTGCAGAATGCCTAGAAAGCGACTGTCTGAGGTATTTCAGAGTGAAACATCTGGAGGAACTCAATATTGTGGCCTGCCTCCAAGTATAACCATTTAAACCAAACCACTTATTTATATCTGAAAGCCATTTAAAGAAAAAAACACATCAGGGACTCCACAGGCAGCTGCTTGGCTCTTCCTAAGGGTTCAGCATTTCTTAGGGCCTCCTTCAAGTCAGATACTTGAAGTTAAAAATATTCCTTCTGCAGAACTGTGATTTGGTGCATCTCTCTTTCTGTACCAAAATATCTAACCAAATAACTGATTTTATCAATTGTCCCCCAAGGTTCACTTGGAAGTTATACCCTTTTCAAATTTAATGTCGTTTTAAATTGCTGAATCAGTTCAGAATTGTTAGGAGCCGATTTATGTTTCATTCTTCATTTTTATGAAAATTAGATCCTTTAGAATAAATGGAGAGAAGGAAAACACAAGGTATTTAATGGAAAAAAATATCCCAGAGGCCACTGATGTTTATGTATTTGTCTGACCAGGAATTCTGTGTGTTTAAGAGCAGACACTGGGATTTAGGCTCATTAATATTCACAATACTGTTTCCTCTTTGGATGGTTCTCCGTCACTCCTTCTCACTTCCTATATCAACAATAGTGCTGCACACTTGCCTTTCTTTCCAAAAGGCTTTTTGGAATGGCTGAGAACAGAGTACATCACTTTCTCCTTCTCCAGCTCCTTTAGGTCATGAAATGTTCTAAAAATACCAAAATAACAAGAACATTGGTGTTTTATTTTCATCTTTGTTTCCTAACAAAAACCTCCAGAGAGCAAACTCCATCTCCTGGTGCCCAGGACTGCAGAGGAATGGAAATGTGGGGGCTGCTTGCAAATACACGAGTTAATGGTAGAAATATGAAGAGTTTGAAAATAGACTGTTTAGTCACTCGGGTTTCAAGAAAGGGATGGAGCTGGAAAATTCCATCTGGAAGGGAGACTGTGTATATGTGCGTTGTGCCTGCCTGTTTGTCTGTAACAGTGGATAAGGAACGTCCTGGAATTGCTCAAAAATACCTTGTGGGTTTCATCTGGATGTTTGTTCATTTGTGTTAGGCTATTCATTCCTCTCCATCTTCAGCAGCCTGAGAAGAGGGGGCAGGAACCATCACCACCACCTGCAGCACTCTGGGGCACCTAAACATGTTTTTGCCAGAAATCCTTGTAGTCTAAATAGGTTGTGTGTGTTTTTTCTGGATAGGACTCTGGAAAGTAGGCACCTTGAATCGAGCCTTTGTCTGGAGGCACTATGGAAACAGCTGGGCCTGTCACCAGTTTTTCCTGTCTTGGAGCAGGGGTGCAGCTCTGAAGGCTGGCTGAGCACCCAAGCCAAGACAGCCCTGGTCTAGACATGGAGGACAGTGAGGTTGTGGGGGCAACTGCTGACACTCCTGTTTTGTCTGGAAGGGCCATGGCGAGCACGGTGGGTTTCGCTGCCGTCTTCTACAGCGAGCCAGCGGTGCTGGGGCTCCTCGCAAACGTGGTCAGCGCCTTCCTCCTCTGCCTGCAGAACTTCACCGTGGCACACACCAGCATCAGGCCACAGGAAGCAGAGGACATCCTTGCAGGTGTGTGATGCTGCTTACAGGGGTCACTTCCATTTGACTTCCTTTGCTTTCCATTCCTTTGACTCGAATTGACTTGACCTGACTTGACTTCCCCTCCCTTGCCTTGCCTTGAATTTGCTGGTCATAGGTGAGCTTTCCCCAAGAGCACCAGGCAAGATGGGCCCTTTGAGAGTCATCCCCATGGGCCAAGGGACAACATTGGTGGGAAAGGTAGGGAAATGTAGGCTTTCTCCAATGCACAGAAGGTCCATATGTGTCCTAGAATGGCTACCTCTTCCCCAGCAACTGTGCCAGAAAACTGGTCCATGAAGGGCTAGGACCATTCCCCTGTCTTCATTGATCCAAGCCATTCCTGGACTTACTCACCATGCTGAGCATACCAAGGGGCCACACCAAGGTTCAGCATAGAAATTTGTCATGAAGGTGGGAAGAGAAGGGAAGACAGAGGCCACAGGGCTGGTCACAAAAAAGCTATGGGTCCTGTGGCAGGGTGTCCCTCAGCACTTGGAGGCACAGCACTGCTTCCTGCAACTCAAGCCCTTTTGCAGCTTGCTTCCTACCTGACCTCTTTATGTGTCTCTCAGGTGTCCACCTCATCCTGATTGGAGGCTTTGTCCAGCTCCTGGCAGGATTTCTGGCCTTCCGGAAGTATGACCACCTTGGAGGTGCAGCCTTTCTCACCTTCTCTGCTCTGTGGAGTAGCTACGGGGCTACACGCATCATCACAGCCGCTTACCCCTCCTTGCAGAACATAACGCTGCCCTCAGACAATGCCACCCAGCTCCTGCCCACCAGCATGGGCCACCTCTCTGCCAGCCAAAGTGCAGTGGCTGGACTTGTGGCCTACATTTCCATTTCCTTTATCCTTTCCTTCTGCTCAGCCACAGTGAACTATATCATGCCCTTCACATTCGGGGCCATCGCGCTTGCCCTGGTGTTTGAAGCAGTTGCGCTGTTCGCCCAGTGGGCCCTGATAGTGTCGGGTGTCATTGAGCTTGTCATTGTCATGTGTGGGTTGTATGGGGCCCTGGCTCTCCTGTTCAAGGGCATCACGCAACGGTACGTCCTCCCTGGCTTTGGACATCCTCTCTTCAATGTCTTGCTATTGGGGTCAGCACAGAAGAGCTCTTCCAAAGCCATTGGGGAAGAAAAGAAAAAGAATACAAAGTATGCTGAGCCAATGGCCCTGGGCAACATCTGTGACACTATCTCTTCCTTTATATTTGCTTTTTACTTCTTTGGGTACATGAAGAACTTCTGTGTTGGAGTAGCATGGGTGTCCATCATCTCCAGCTGCCAGCTGCTCTCCAGCTTCTACAGTTACCTGAGAGGTGATGTCTATTACACTACCAAGTTTGGTGTCCACAGCCTCTATTGGCTGGTGGTGGCTTGGGAAGAGTTTACATTCACTGCTTTCCTTGGGCTGTCCAAAGCTCAGGAAAGCAAGGTAGGAATGATTGGAGGGTGGTTCTTCCTGGCTATTGCCTGCATGCTGTTTCTGATGTCAGCCCACAAAGATACCCTGGAGATGTTGCAAAATGCTTCATTTATCATCCTCACAACAGCCTTCATCCATCAGATTCCAGTGCGAGGTGCTTACCTGTTCCTGGGAGCTGCTTGCAGCCTCTGCACTGCTCTCTCAATGTATGCCACTTTTGCCAGCCTTATCAACTCCATCGGAGAGAAGGCTTTGATTCCAATTGGAGCCCAGGCTATGTCCAGTTCAGCTCTTCAAACCACACTGATGGCTGCCAAAGTCTTCTTCACAAGGTCCAAGGATTTCCCAAGTGGCACAAGTGCTGAAGTGCCAGATGCCTTGTTCTACATCTGCAATGGCCTGGCTGCAGTCTCTGCCATCCAGGGCAGTTTCAGTGACCCCAGCAGACAACAGCTCTCCATACCCTCTGTGCTCATCCCGGGAGCCATAATGCAGCTGTACGTCTGCAGGATCCAGGTTCAAGGAGGGAGAAGGTTTGGCTCCATTCTTCCATTCTGCTGTGCTGCCTTCTGGGGAGCGTGGACTTGGCTTCGGTTTGCAGGTAACACAAGGTCAGGGTTACTGTTTTGCTTAGTCAGTAAAAGGGATGTTTTTAGGAAATTTCAGATTGCTTCCTCTAACATAATTCCTTATCACAGGAGGTTCACTGACACCAGGTTTACCACTATTCTTCCTTGTAAAAAAGGTTATGACTAAACACCCCAGTGTCACTCGTGCAATTGATTGCCATTGCTGCAGTCACCTGATACTCTCACAGCCCCAGGAGTCTCAAGTTGTGTCTTCAACTCCAATGGAGTTTGAGATTTCCCTCCTAAACTATTGTGAGACAGCACTCGGTATGTCTCTGTGTTGTTAAGAGGTTAAGATGTCTCTACTCAACTACTGTGAGACAGCACTTGATGTGTCTCCATGTTGTTGTCTCAGAATAACAGTTAAGGAGATGCTTTTAGGCAGTGGAAGATTCCAGGTGCTGGATTTATCCTTCAGAAGCCTGAAGCAATCCATCATAGTTGGCCAAAGCCATGAAAGAAAATCTTGGAATGATGAGTCTGAGCTTTAAAAGCCTGATTTAGCTCCAGGTGTGCAGCACGTTCATACAGCCTCTATGCCAGGTCTTAAAATGAGCACTTGTGGGGAAAGTTGAAGCTATTGCTTAAGAGCTATGGCAAAAAGCTGTTAATGCTCTCAGCCAGACCCTGTTTGTTACCAGCTGGAGGTAAAATTATCAGCTTTTTCCAGTTAATGCCATCAGTCAATATCTCAAATACTTTGCAATGCAGAAGCAACAGGTTCCAGTGTGGTTTATTTTCTTTCTAGTTCCCATCATCGATTAGTTTGAATTGTAGTCATTCCAGCTACAGATAGGTCATTCTTCTGCTATGCTGCACTTAAGGGTTTGCTCACAACCAAGCCTGCTGGTTCTATTTCAGGCCACTTGGTGAACATCAGTGCAGGGAGCAGCGAAGGATTCACTGCTGGTTCTATTGCCTTTTTGGTGCTCAATGCTTTTTTAGTGATTTTAGGTAAGTCTCAAAACCTTGTGTGATTGTTTATTGGGGGGTATTCGGGGCCAGATCATTAATCACATATGTGGTCACTCCATGGGGGAGATGCACAAGCATCACTTGTGTGAAAAGTGTCACAACGGTCAACATCTGCAGTCTCACTGCTCTCTGTCAAGATGAGGCAAGAATGTTTTGCCCACAGCCAGAAACAGAAGCTGAGTTAGGCTCAGAAGAGACTGTCAAAAGAGAATGGAAGAACATTTCAAAGAAAATAAAAGGTTCAAATAAGGTGAAAGTGTTAGATGGACCAATGGCATGGATCCACTATCACCCTTCAGGCCAGCTTCTGTAAATCAGAATCTTCTTGGCTGCCTGTGCAGTGTTTTCCATGTGAGCACATTGTACTGGCAGGTACAGCACTTGGCAGCTCAGCTGAGGGCTGAGCCAACCATAGCCATAGTTCCTCTATGTACAGGGAAATCAGATCAGTTTAATCAAATAAAATTAAGTTGATTTAGGAAGTTTTATACTGTTAAGCATACATTTTTATGGGCCATTCTCTGATATGAGTCTCTGTTGTTTCTATTTCTTTTTACAGCTTCCTCTTTTAACTTGGTGCTTCTCTTCATGACTGTTGCAATGGAGATCCTGACCATTTGTTTCCTACTCTTTACATTGGAGAACCTCCCTTTGCCATTTGAAAGTGAGTTTTAGGAGAACTTGATCCTCAAACTTTCACCCATAGAGTGCAGTGAGTGGGTCCCTGGTTGGAGAATAATGTTCTCCTTTCACAGGAAGGATCTGTTGGAGTGAGTTCAGAGGAGGCCACAGAGATGATCCAAGGGCTGGAGCACCTCCTGTACAAGGACAGGCTGAGAGAATTGGGGTTGTTCAGTCTGGAGAAGAGAAGGCTGAGGAGAGACCTTAGAGCAGCCTCCCAGAACTGAAAGGGGCTCCAGGAAAGCTGGGAAGGGGCTCTTGTTCAGGGAGTGCAGGGATAGGATGAGGGGGAAGAATTTTCAGCTGCAAGAGGGGAAATTGAGATGAGATCTTGGACAGAAATGTTTTGCTGTGAGGGTGTGGAGGCCCTGGCCCAGGTTGCCCAGAGCAGTGGTGGCTGCCCCATGCCTGGAGGTGTTCAAGGCCAGGCTGGATGGGGCTTTGAGCCCCCTGATCCAGTGGGAGGTGTCCCTGCCCATGGCAGGGGTTGAAACTGGATGGTCTTTAAGGTCCTTTCCAAACCATTGTATGAGGTGCTTGAGTTTTCTAATAAACCTTATCGGTGTGGCTGATACTGCTGGATCAAGACAGCCTCCTGATGCTTTCACAGTCCTACTTCCTAATTAGTTGTTCAGTGAGCTAGGATTTGGGATTAGCTAAGTGTGCCACCGGTGTGAATAACTGTAGATCTGTTGAAGTTTTGACTTTGCAGTGACAATTTTATTTGTAATTACATGGAGTGTTTTACCAAGATGCTTTTGAGAATCTTTTCCACCAGGAAAATCCAAAAAGTCATATGGCAAAAGATGTACAGGTAGGCGAGCCCAGCAATGCCTTGAATTTTTAGACCCACAAATACCTTGGGTTGCAAATGACAGGAAAGACCGAAGTAAGTCTGCAATGCTGGGAAGTCAGGAGACGTAGAAGGAAATAAAACTTTATCATCACCAGCTTTTGACTCTATGTGTTCCATTTTCCAGTTGTGATGCTAAGCATCTTCAGCATCATCTGCTTCTATGGAGCAACAGCATCGCTTGCAAACTGCATGTTTGGGAAGGACCTTATGATGATGGGACACCCTCTGTTCACAGTAAGAGATTTTTTCACATGATGATGTAGCTTCTCTGGCTTGGAGGGATATTCTGGGGTCTTCTGTCTTTGCCTAAGGGAGTTCAGATTTCCAATGAATGTCCTTCCTGGGAATCTCTTAGTGCCATTCAAAGTCCCAGTCACAGCACTTCTGTAGGGATCTATGAACTGAAAACCAGGTCTCTTCCATTACAAATAACATGTAAGGAAGCTCAGAGGAAGGGCAGTGATGTTTAAAAAACCCCTACCTTGGTCCAAAATATCTAAACTACATCTCTTGCTCAGGGATCTGGTTCAGTAGTGGACAGGTATGATTGGACTCAATGATCTCAAAGGTCTTTTCCATCCAGGCCATTCTATGAGTCTATGAAAATGCCTGTATCCATGGTCCTGTGGAATAATCCATCCCCAATCCAAGATCAGATGAGAGACTGTAGTTTTAAAGGAATTGTGGAGTTAAAAGTTTCCCAAAGTAGAAGCAAGAGCTCCCCACTGTATCGGTTAACTTTTAATTTATTCTACAGTCTTGTGTGTCTGACCAAGGCAGTTCCACCTAAAAGAGATGATTGATTTGACAGCTCTAATACCTGCTGCAGAGAAACATTTTCATTATATCAGCATTTCTAACCATGCAGACTTGTGAAAAAGCACTTGAAACTTGATATTACTCAAGTTCACATGGATTTAAGATTCCCTAGGTCATTTTGGAGGGCAGTTGTTTCTCCAGGAAGCAATCACTGTACTGGGTGTGGTGCATCTCCTGTAATTTAGGTATCAGCAGTTTGAAGGTGTGTACCTGAGCTACTCTCTTTGACTTCTTTTATTACTGGGACAGAACTAATCACCTTGTAATCAATCTCACCTACTTTAAGCGATGCATCCCTAGAAGTGTTGCCTCTGCCCTTTGACTGTTGAGGGAGCACAGCACAGTGAGATACCTGCGTTTGGGTGGAGTGAATCCTACCCTGTGCTTCTTATATTTGCTTATTCCCACTGTAATGAATTTGTTGCCTCCTTATTTTCAGGTTGACAGCTCCAAGAAGGACAAGGAAGAGCCTCCACCCTGTGTCTGCCCCAAGTCCCACTGTACGAGTGGTTTGAGGGCCATTGCTGATTTGCTGAACACAGGGGCAGTATGTGGAGTCCCAACGGACACAGTGTATGCTTTGGCAGCCTCCTGCAAGCACCCCCAAGCCATCGAGAAGGTCTACAGAATCAAGGTGCGCACACACGGCTGCCGTCCTGTTACTTGGATTCTGCTCGTAGATGGGTTGTGTACAGAAGCAGAGATGGGATCTCCTTGTTCCAACTTGTCCTAAGTCTCAGAATTCGACCATGGACAGAGCTATGAGCAGCCGTACCAAAACATCATAAATTGTCGGCCTATAGGAAAGCTGGGGACAGACTTTTTAGCAAGGCCTGTTGTGACAGGACAAGGAGCAGTGGTTTTAAACTAAGGGAGGGGAGATTTAGACTAAGGAAGAAATGTTATACAATGAGGGTGGTGAGGCACTGGCACAGGTTGCCCAAGGAAGCAGTGGAGCCTGGAAATATTCAAAGTCAGGTGGATGGGGCTGAGCACCCTGATCTTGTTAAAGATGTCCCTATGGGAAAATTGGACTGGATGACCTGTAGTGGTCCCTTCCAACCCGAAGCATTCTATGACCTGGGATGAAACACCCTCTGCCCTGGGTGTGGGCATTGGGAATTAGACAGCTACAACCTGCTACACTGGAGGGAGCAAAGCATGAACCCCAACTGGAGCAGCCCTGGCCCTTGTCACAAGTGGGTACAAACCTGTATTTGTCCTCTCTGACTTACAAAGTGCTGAATCAGAATCCCAGGTCTAAATTTCCCCAGACTTTTGGAGACATTCAGTGCTGGAATCAGACTCAAAATTTGCACCTTCAATACAACTTTTGCAGGCTTGCCCTGTCTGTTCTCCATGAGGCAATTTCCTGGCTAGCCTAGAGAAATAAGCATAACAGACTATCTCAGCTGGCACTTAGTGTGAACATCAGCAACAAAGGCAGTCTTTTCTGTCCTGCTTTGGTGCCAATGCTAACCTTCCCTGTCGATGAGATAATATAAACAGAATGTAAATACATGCCCAGTTCCTTAGTCATTTGGCCCAACTGAAACTGATGTCAGCTGAAGACTGAAATGTCACCACTTTGTGAGCTCTTTCCGTTTTCCCTCTATACCACTCCTCATTTTACAGCAAAATTCTTTCAAAGTACTAAAAAACTGAAGAAGCGGTCATGTAGGTGTTGGTTTCCATGAGGTTAGGCTCTCCTTCTGTTATCCCATCATGAATTGGAGGGTTTGACCTTGATTTATAACAGCATAAGTCAGAAGACATTTAGGCCCCTGTTGTGTAAGCTTAGAGCAAGTCCAGAGGAGGCCACAGAGATGATCCAAGGGCTGGAGCACCTCCTGTATGAGGACAGCCTGACAGAGTCGAGGTTGTTCAGCCTGGAGAAGAGAAGGCTGTGGGGAGACCTTAAAGCAGCCTCTCAGTACTGAAAAGGGCTCCAGGGAAGCTGGGGAGGGGCTCTTGCAGGGACAGGACAAATGGGAAGAGTTTTCAGCTGCAAGAAGAGAGATTGAGGTGAGATCTGAGGGAGAAATATTTTGCTGTGAGGGTAGGGAGGCCCTGGCCCAGGTTTCCGAGAGCAGTGGTGGCTGCCCCATCCCTGGAGGTGTTCAAGGCCAGGTTGAATGGGGCTTGGAGCCCCCTGATCCAGTGGGAGGTGTCCCTGTCCATGGGGTTGGAACTGGATGGGCTTTGAGGTCCCTTCCAACCCCAACCATTCTGTGATTCTATGATTGTAAGACATTAAAAGCAATGACAATGATCAGAGCATCACCAGCCCTGCACTGCTTGTGTCTAGAACAGGGGATTTCGATGCATGCCACCATGATCCCAAGGGCAGACCACTGTTCTCTCTCTCTTTCCACACACAGATCTGAGTTGCAATATCTATCACAGCATGCTTTCTCCTCTTCCGCTCAGTGTTTATGCTGAGATAGCATCTTACTTGCTTGGATCTCCTGGTCCCTGCGAAGCACACAATCTAGAATTCCAGTAGTCTTCAATATTCTCAAATTAAACACAAATTTTATCCATCTTTTTTTTCTCCTTTCTCTCTTCCTGGTTGTTGCAGGACAGACCTCAAGAGAAGCCCATCTGTATCTTTATTTCAAACCTGGACCAGCTGCGAGAAGCTTCCCCCCCCATCAGCCCATTGCTTTGGGAATTCATGGAAAAGGTTTACCCTGGTGGCATCGGCTGCATTATCAAGAAAGGAGAGTGGCTGAAGAAGTTAGGTGAGATGAAAGGGACAGCCCTTCTCTCCCTCTTTCAGGCTTTCAACAAAGCGGGTCTGGGATCCACAGATGTCAATGGGGAGAGATACAGTTCATTTTATCCTGAGGAATTAGGATAGTAGAGGTGTTAAAGAGCTGCAACAACTCACGAACAGTGAGAACCAGCACAATGGCTTCTTTAACCCAGCGAGATTTTAACCCAGCGAAGGAGGCTCATGTGCCTGTGAGGGTCGCCTCTTCTAAGCCCATAGCTGTTAGCTTGGAGTGAGCAACCCTTGGGTGGAGCAGATGAGGCTCTTCCTTCCTACCATATGGACAAAGCCAATACACTGTGAGCAGCAGCGTGATTCACACTCACAACTGGCTTCTGTGAGTCAATGAAAACATTAAAGACTGAAGGAACAGGAGGAGTTACACATCCTTGACAGGCAAGAGGTATGTATCAGAGGGTGGGATCAGAAGAAGTTAGTCTCTGTGGTGCTGGTAGATCCCGTGTCCGTGAAGGCAGCTATGCTCACCTTCAGCCATTAATCCTGTCCTTTTTCACTTGGTCCCAACATCTTACAGATGCTATTTTGGATTTCTGACCAAGAAACTTATCTGTAACTAAAAAAAGAGACCTGTGATTTTGTTAGGGGTGTAGAGCAGGGTCACCTGCAAAGAAAGCAGGAGGTCTCCCTCCAATGCCATGCCAGATATTGTGCCAGTCTTGCTTCTGCCAGCGTCCTCTGTCTGTCTCTTAAGGGGTTGGAGCAGGCTACAGCAGAGTGGGAACTCAAGACAGTATCATGATCAGAGTGCCTGACTTGACTGTCCTCGTGCACCTCATCGACATGACGGGACCCTTGGCAATCACGTCTGCCAATCCAAGCGGAGAAGCTGACAGCACACACCATGACATGGTCATCTTGTGAGTACCCTGATCACTGGCATTTCTATTGCAGTGCAAACCACCTGGCAGGTGGGTGGACAACAAATTGAGGTGGAGTACAGATCACGATTCAATGCTCTGTGTCCAGGGGAACTTCAGCACCAGGTAACATGAAGGACTGTGAAGTGTTGTTGCTTTTTTATTCCCTGACAGGCGTCTTGGCCATAAGCTGGAGGGTGTTCTCTGTGATGGAGAATCTGATGAGGTGGTGGCATCGACTGTGGTCAACTGCACAAAGATTGATGAAAGTGAGTGTGAGAACCACCCTTTCTATGTCAGAAATTGCATTTTCCTGGGATGTTTCCATTCCCTTCAATAGTATCAATCTGGCAGCACACTGTGCTCCAAGAGTAACAGTTCTTGAGTGCCTGGATATTTGCAAACACCTTGATGAAGGGGAACACACAAATGATGCCCTTGGATGACCTCTCTGTTGACAGAGAACAAGGCAGTGAGGAGAAACACGATTGTGCAAGCAAAATCTGCCTTGTAAGAGAAGAAATGCTTCAAGTGGGAGGGTGGATGCTTTGGAAAGGAAGGGTGGATGCTCCTCATATACCACCAGAGTGAGGGTGTTACAGGAGCTCAAAAACAATGATGGAACAGCACAAGTTGAGGTGTTGTTCGCTGAGTCTGGGTTGTCATTTGAGTGCGACTCTCTAGTGGAAAACTCAACTTTAGAACACAGTGTGAGGTCAGCGTTGTTGGGTGAGTTTCCTTTTTGCCAAAGTTTCTGGTCCATTTGCTACACAACTTTTATGTGGGGGTGTCCTGAGCATTTAGATATTTGGATTCTTTATATATAAGAATGTTTCTTTATATCCCCATCCCTTGCTTTCACCCTTTGGTGATTAATCTAACTTCTTTGTTCTTCTTCTGGGAAGGTGGCATTACCATCGTGAGAGAAGGCTGCATACCAGCAGCCAAGGTGATGCAGATATTTGAAAGCTTGAAGCACAGAGCAGTCTGAAACAGAAGGAGACTTTCCCTGAGCAGAGGAACATCGTGAGACATTCTATGGAGCACAGGGCTCTGTGAACGTCACACCTTCTCTAATCAAGCACTTTCCTCCGTGGGAAACACCAGGATTTCCCTACCCAGCGTCTCTCCTGGGAGCTTTCTGTGGCTGTTTATTGTTTATCTCCAAGAAGTGCCCAAAACTGCTGGGAGACCTGCTCAGAGAGTGCCGACAGGATTGGGAGCCGATGCTTTAATGCAGGAATTCCCAGAGCACCTGTGTTTCCTTAATGCCTTGAACTGTGAATGTCACACCTCCTTGTATATCCCTTTCGACAGCACTCACATCTGTGTATTTTAAACTGCTGCTATCCACTAAATAAATCCTCTTTTTGTAACATAAGGAAAAGGCATTGAGTTTCATTTTGTTTCCACTGAGCTATTCATCCGTCTTCCAAAAATTGCAAGGCTCCATGGCTGAAACTAGAGGAAGGAATAAATATTGGAAGGACGTGTTCTGACAGAGGGCTTATAATGAGTAACTCCTGCCCTGTCCTTCTCTGACACCTTCTCAGCCATTCCCTGCTTGGACCAGGTGAGTCCCCAGCTGGACTCAGGACACTCAGCTCCTCGCAACATGCAGAGGCTGATGTGGGTCTGTGGCCAAGCCAGGAGCTGCAGAGGGTCGGGAGGCCCTCTGGAGTCATCCCCACACTGGTCACCAAGCACAAAGGGAAGAAGTTTTCTGCCAAGAGCATAGAACAGAACTTTCCTCTCCCTCAAAGCAAATAAGACACAGGAGGAGTCAGGGACGAGGGAAATTCACACTTAACACAGACAAACCTCAACCGAGGAAACAATGAGGTAGGGCCCAACGGCAAGAGGTTGGCTTCAAAACACTGGGATGTGCATTACAGATTTGAAGGTGTTCTGTAATGTTTTTTTCCTGTGCTGGAGGCAGTTGTCCAAGTGGCAGATCTCTGCCAGTTCCCTACAGTTGTTCCTTCTCCACCCTCCTGCTCTGGGCAGGGAGATTTCTCCCTTGGCACAGCCACAGTACCACCTCCCACCACCCAGGGGACAAGACCCTTCCCGGTTTTTCTTCCTTATAGTTTTGAAGCATCTTTCTCTCTTGCTCATGGACTTCTCCCCTCTACATCTCCAGGCAGGAGCTCCCTCCCTTCCAGCTCACCCAACACTGCTCTGGGACCTCAGCAACCCAACTTGGGAGCTTTTGGGGCTGGATTCCTCTCACGCTTCATTACTAACGTGTAAACACTAACGCCAGATTTAACTGTGCTCAGCTTGCTTTGGCACCGAGGTTGTTGTCCATCTGAACCTCCTCGTGGTGCAGCCTGCTGTTTTGCTTGCACTCAGAAATCACCATAAATAGCAGCTTTTACTCTGGCTCCAGGTGCTGGATGTTGTTTCACTCAAGCTGCTCCCCAAACTCCTGATTAAAAACCCTTGGCAACCATTCCTTGGAGTTGAACACAAGCTCCCCTTTACCCTGCTTCCTTCTGACCCCACAAACCCCCTTGCACTCTCCACTCCTGGGCTGAGAGCAGTCACCGCTCGCTCCGCTCAGGCACAGCTGGGTATTCCCAGCTTCCTGTGGTTTCCCAGCCTGTGCCAGCCTCTATAAGTGGAATGAAGTCATGCGCACACCTTAAGACAGCTAAACAAGCCTCTGCCCACACTGGGCCCTTCCCTGACACACAAGCATGTGTTCTGCCATTGGCACCACTCTGTGTGTCAAGAGCCCCTGATCTTCCCCAGGGGTTGAAATCGGCTCCCTCCTCTTGCTGCAAGTGGACAGCACATCCCCCATAACCTCCACATCTGCTGGTGTTTGCCAGCTCCGGAGGCTGCCCAGGGCACTCCCAAGATAAAAGGTGAGCCAGGAGGACTCTGGCTTGCTGCTCTGAGGCTCAGAACCTCTGAGCTACCCCTTCTCCTAAGGGCAGAAAACTCTCTGTTCTTTGAAGCAGGCATCTCCCTTCTCATCGTGTGTTGAACCATAGCCCCTTGTCTTCTCCCAGCTGCAGATGCTGCCATAGAATATTTACAATTAATCACAGAATGGTTTGGGTTGAAAGGGACCTCAAACCCCATCCAATTCCACCCCCCTGCCATGGGCAGGGACACCTCCCACTGGATCAGGGGACTCAAAGCTCCATCCAACCCGGCCCTGAACACCCCCAGGGATGGGGCAGCCACCACTGCTCTGGGCAACCTGGGCCAGGGCCTCCCCACCCTCACAGCAGAACATTTCTCCCTCAGATCTCATCTCAATCTCCTCTCTTGCAGCTGAAAAATCATTCCCCCTCATCCTGTCCCTGCACTTCCTGATCAAGAGCCCCTCCCCAGCTTTCCTGGAGCCCCTTTCAGTCCTGGGAGGCTGCTCTAAGGTCTCCCCACAGCCTTCTCTTCTCCGGGCTGAACAACCCCAATTCTCTCAGCCTGTCCTCGTACAGGAGGTGCTCCAGCCCTCAGATCACCTCTGTGGCCTCCTCTGGACTCACTCCAACAGCTCCAGGTCCTTCCTGTGCTCAGGACTCCAGAACAATTTAGGTAATTATATCAGACAAACCAGGAGAGGAGGCCACCACTAACATCGCTTATTATTGCAGTGCTTCCTTTCTGCAAGTCCCAGTACAATAAAACACTTATTCAATAAATGTTTTTAAGTCCCAGCTGAGGTCCACCACCATCCAACAGAGGCTTAACTTTAAGTATGTGGTGAAGTCCCACAACATGGGGCTCCATTTGTGTTTTAATACTTGAAAATTACTTGAACTCCCCAAGGAAATGAGATGTTTCAACATTGGCTGCAAAATGTTGGAATTAAAAAAAGGCAAAATGTTCCTTCTTTTCATCTCTGTGATGTGGGTCTGGGTTACACCGCGTCCAAGTCACTGGAACAGGATATTTCAGCTCAAGGGAAGGATGTGGAGTTCCCCATGTGTTGTGATCACCAAATGACCCCGGATTTGGTAAATCAAGGCAAGTTTTGGCCCAGTTGGAAAAGTTACCCATGGGCACTGTAGGCTCCTGCACAGTGAGAATTTTGGTAGCAGTAGATGCACTTAATGGCCTCAGGCTACGCCAGGAGAGATTTAGATTGGCTATTCGGAAAAAATTATTTACCAAAAGGATGGTCAAACATTGGAAGAGGCTGCTCAGGGCTGTGGTGGAGTCTCCATCTCTGAAGGGCTTAAAAAAACTGTGTAGGTATGGCAATTTGGGCCATGGTTCAGCAGGCACAGTGGGGTTGGACTGACGGTTGGACTGAGTGAGCTTGGAGGTCTTTTCCGACATTAACAATTCTATGATTCTTGCCTTGTGCTGCTGCTACCTGGCACGTAAATCAAGACTGGGATGTCTCTGCCCTCCAGGAAAGCACCTGAGAGCATTGTAATGACTGGAAAATCAGAGGTAATAATAGGAACAATTTTGCAGCTTCAGCTCTGTGGTCATATCTGTAGTTTATGTTATAAACAGAGCAAGATAAGAAAATTACGGGAGCCTCTTGCCTTCCAGCAAAAGCTTCATTTCAAGGAAAACCATGAACGGCATTCTGTTTCACAACATGTTTATGTGAAGAACTACTTACGGGCAGAGCACAATGAAACTGATAAACGGTCTGTACTTACGGGCAGGGCGGGAGCCAGAGATGTGAGGATGGCAATTCCTTTATGCATTAATTGAGTTTTTATGGTTAACTGAATGAGAAAGCAAACAAAGGTTATTACAGAGAAAAACATTCACCATTGTCTGGGCTTCCAACCTTGACGCTCACTGTCTTATAGTTACTCGGTTGACTCACGTGAAACCTCTTGAGAAGGGTGTTTGCACTGCACCTGTTGTCCAGCGTCAGGTGTGCTCTGACAAAAAAAAGATGCTTTTATTGAACACAATTAACTGCAGAATCATTTTCATTTCCCCCCCAGTTTCTCCTGGGAACAAGCATGCCTCTCTCTGCTGCAGACAAGGAAATAAACTGGATTTCTCAATGTTGCCTCCTAAACAGAGTGGAATATTCCCTTTACCAAACATATTTGGGTGAATTCTGATTATGTCATGCCAAAGCCTTTTTTGTTAAAATGCTGTGAATTACAATATTTTTAAATGAAATTAATTTTTTTGCTATTTTAGCTGAGATTTATCAAGATTCTCCTCTTGACAAGCAATCCTGTTGTTCCATAACCTCTAGTGATGTTGGTCACAAATGCCCAATTCCATGTGCAAGACCGCAGGAACAGAGGAAGTATAAAACCTAAATCAATTGAAGATGTATCTGACTTGGGAGCTCATGCCCAGCAGATGTCCTCAACATATGTCAAAGAAAAGTCCAGATTTCCAAGGTGGTCGGCTTTGTCCACTTCCAAGAGGGTTTGATTTAATTGTATTCCCAATAGCAACAACTCTAAACTATGAGCACGCATGGTGAGATCCTTCCCAATGCATTATCATTCATTGTTGGATCTCCAGAGATCCTTCACAGAATCAGAGAGTCATAGAATGGTTTAGGTTGGAAGGGACCTCAAATCCCATCCAGTTCCAAATGCTGCCTTGGGCATAGACACATTCCACTGGTTCAGGGTGCTCAGAGCCCTGCCTGTCCTCATACGGGAGGTTCTCCAGCCCTCGGATCATCTCTGTGGCATCCTATGGACTCTCTCCAACAGCTCCAGGTCATTCCTGTGCTCAGGACTCCAGAACCGGACACAGGGCTCCAGGTGGGGTCTCATCAGAGCAGAGCAGAGGGGCAGAATCCCCTCCCTCACTCTGCTGGTCCCACTGCTTTGGATGTAGCCCAGGACACGGTTGGCTTCCAAGATGGTCAGTTTTGTCACTTTAGGCAAATATAAGACGGAATTGGTCTGAACAGTTGTCACATTAGGTTGACCTGGAAAATAGCTCAGTCATCAGCCCCGATGTGAGTGAGCAACACTGTGTCAAGAGTGCTCAAACACTTCAGGTCTCTGTCTCCTGTAAACTCAGCACAAGAAGGCTGGGCACTGGAGCAGCCTCTGCGTGGTCGCACACCCACAGTCCTTCTCTCCCTTAGGTCAACAACGGGAGCTTTCAATTCCTTTATTCAAACTCCCGAAACACAGGGTCCTTTCACTGGGACTATTGCTAACACTTAATGCCTCTTGCCGTGTTTTCTATTCCAAGATGTCACACACTGGTGAAGGGTCATTTCCAAATGGGAACCAGCAACAAGTAACCAGGCTTTCGGTTTCTAACAGAGCCAGGGTGAAGGATGTAAAACAGAATCATAGAATACTTAGGGTTGGAAGGGACCTTTAAATCTCATCCAGTTCCGCCCCTCTGCCATGGGCAGAGACACTTCGCGCTGGATCAGGGTGCTCAGAGACACATCCAACCTGGCCTTGAACACCTCCAGGGATGGGGTCTCCAGTGCCCCACCACCCTCAGTGTAAACAATTCTTCCTTATATCTAGTCTAAATATCTGCTCCCTTAGTTTAAAACCATTGCTCCTTGTCCTGTCACAAAGAGGAATGATTTTGTCACAGAACCACATCATATTTTTCCCTAAATCTTTCCTGTGGATGGGTTTCTTCATTTTGTCCCCCTTCTCATCCCAGTGTTTTCTCAGAAGTAAGCTGATTTCTAATGAAATCATTTTCAAGGATGGGACACCGGTTCTGGCAGAGAAGAGTGGCCTGCTTCTGTGTGCAATCAGATGGGAGAGGTAAAGGGGAGCAGAGGCAGGGATTTTAGGCAAAAGGATAGAAAGTAAGTGTTTTTTTAGAAGAAATGTTGTTGCAACACTGAACGCCTGCTCACATCATCACAGAAGTAAATCGCACTAAATGTCTCTGGTGGTGAACAGCATCAAATCTCTGTTCCAGGAGAGATGCTGGAGCTGGTGAAAAGAACATTAGGGTATGGCCATTTGACCCTCCACGGACAGGCCCATTCTGTCACCAAGAAACCAACACCTGGAGGGTGAAAGCTCAGAAAAGAAATATTTGGTCAGTGCAGCTTCCAAGAGCACTGAATTTCCCCCTCTGTCTCAGCACAGAAACCCAACTCATCTGCCCTCCTGGACTCTCAGCTGGTGGCTTTCATGGTTTCACCAACCATGGTCGTGGAAAAAAAACCAGTCATCCATAAGCAAGGAGAACAGGTCTTATGGGTTGGTTGCTCTCTTTCTGGAGCTGACCCGTGTCCAGGGTTGTGCTGTCTGGTTTTGCTTCTGCTCTGCCCATACCCATCTCCTTCCTTCTTCTTGTTTTCTCACTGGTTGGTAATTTTGTTTTATTTGTCAGAAGAATATATGAGTCAAGGAAAAGCATCTTCCCAGGGGCAGCAAGGTCATAACTCCATGAACTTGCATTTTATCAATGCACATTTCAAATGTAATTTCATGCAGAATAGCAGGAGAAGATAACCAGTCCCTAACGTTCGTTGTGCACCTGTGAGCAACCTCCCACCTGCCTCTTGCCCTTTACCCAGCAATCTGGTGGGGCTCACTTCCTCAACAGAAGGGATGAATTGTACTCTTCTGGGCAATTCATAGAATGTTTTTTTTGGAAAGGACATCAAAGCCCATCCAGTTCCACCCCCCTGCCATGGGCAGGGACACCGCCCACTGGATCAGAGTTCTCAAAGCCCCATCCAACCTGGCCTGGAACACCTCCAGGGATGGGGTAGCCACCACTTCTCTGGGCAACCTCTTTCAAAAACTTCAAGAAGTCAACAGAACCTGAAGGAACAAAAAACAAGGCAACCTTAAAGGATCCAAGAGCTGGTGTGTAAAGCCAGCCTTCAGTTATGAAGCCCCCCAAAGCAGCTTTGTTTTGTATCAGAAGTCTAGCTATGAAGAAATGTGGACAAGACCTCCAGCTTCTTTTGACTCGCACTTGATTGTATCCTTGGAGAGTCAGAGCTTAGAAGAAAGATGAGGAACATAATCAACATTGCCTGTGAAAACCCCGTTTCATCTTTTCCTGTGGTCAAGGACAAGCGTGCCCGTGTCCTGTGTCCCAGTGGCCATGGTCATTGCTGCCTACTGGATTTGGTTTCTTCTTCACACTTGGAACTGTATCAAGCTGCTATGTCTGCTCCTTCCTTATTCCTCCTCCACCTCTACTGCCATGATTTTTTTCCACCAGAGAGGAACCCCTGTTTTACCCATTAGGTCTTTGTTTATTTTGCAAGTGACCACAGGTGCTGGCAGCCACAGGCAAGGGGGGCCTGGAGCAATTGTACGGGGTGGTAAGAAGGAGGATGAGGGCTGTGAAACCCCTTGGGTCATGTAATATCTGATAACCTAGTGTGGGAAGACATGGTCCTTGGCAAGGCTGCAAGGGAAAGGACGGCAGAGGCCTTTGGGGGACGAAGGGTAATTTGGAGGAGATAAGGTGAGGCTGGTCAGGGGCAGAGTCTGTGCAGCTGGTACCTACCTATCCTCCAGGTTCTTAAGAATAGTTCACAGAAAAGAAATCTGGACATATCACGGGTTTGGGTGTTGGCACTGACTGCACAAATTCACGACGGAACCAGTGACAGGTGTTATACACCCATCATTTACCCAGGAGATAAGAGAGCGACTGTTTGCTGTGAACCAGCAGCCAGACCAAATGAGGAAGGTTGTTGTAGCACCTCCGGTAATTGATGTTATATCTGAGAAGGAATTCAGAGCTGGTTGTTTACTGAAACTTGGCAATAAATATCTCATCATGAAAGGCCCGTGTTACTTCCTGCTACGTGGATAATATGAGAAATAAAGTTTGAGAATGGAGGTGCTCATGTCTCTAAATCTGGGATGTGACCCTGCTGCCCAGGATCCTCTGAGAGCTGCATAGAATTATAGAATCATGGAAACCTTAAGGTTAGAAAAGCCCTCTGAGCTCATCCAGTCCAGCTGTCAGCCCAGCCCCACCGTGCCTGCTAAACCATGTCCTCAAGTGCCACGGTCACACGCTTTTTGAACCCCTCCAGGATCAGCGACTCCACCACTGCCATGGGCATCCTGATCCAATGCTTGATCAATAGAGCCAAGACGGGCTGCCTTGTGAGATGGCCGAAGAGTTTTCCACTGCTGCAGGAGTAGGTGGAGAATGTGAGGCTCCCCAATGGTGCCTGGAATTGCTGGTTCTGTAGGGGCTGTGATGACCCTGTTTCATAGCTGCTGAAACAGACCTATTTCTCTATCTCAGGACATCTGTCTAAGCCCTGACATCTGTCTCACGTCCAGAGCAGAAAAAAATCGTTGAAATTCCTGCTTTTTCGGTATGTAGGAAGAGAGATAACGAGTAAGATCTTATCTTTGTGTTTTCCAAGAAGGAATGAAAAGGTGATTCTCACAAGAACTGACATTTCAGAACCTTTCAACACGGGTTTTCAGTTGAGGTATTTATTATGGCTGCTGAACCATGGCCACAGGGCAGTGCTGAACTGGATGTACAGGAAGGACCTCCCCATTCAGCCTCCCAACTTGACACCTTGCACCCATTGGTCTACAGTGCTTTCTGCATGTCTTCCTCCAGTACATGGGACTGAGGAGTTGGGGACCCATGGGCAGTGCTGCTGTAGGATCCCTTGAGTACTGAGACAGGAACAAGTATGGAGGCCTGGATCCTGTTCCTGGTTGCCTTTGTGCACCTCCACACCCCACCCGTGCACACTGGATCCACATGGAAAACTTCTGGGTCAGGTATCTACGCTGACAGAGCTGGACGAGCAGGTTTGCCTCCATCAGAGGTCACAGATAAACACCACAGAGCCACCAAGCTGAACACAAGCCCTCACATGGTTGGTCATTGTACCTCTAGTCTGCTTTTGTGACAACTCACCTGGAGTCCTGCATCCATTTCTGGAGTCCTCAGCACAGGAAGGACCTGGAGCTGTTGGAGATGATCCGAGGGCTGGAGCACCTCCTGTACGAGGACAGGCTGAGAGAGTTGGGGTTGTTCAGCCTGGAGAAGAGAAGGCTCCAGGGAGACCTTAGGGCAGCCTCCCAGCACTGAAAGGGGCTCCAGAAATTTGGGGAGGGGCTCTTGATCAGGGAGTGCAGGGATAGGATGAGGGGGAAGGGTTTTCAGCTGCAAGAGGGGAGATTGAGATGAGATCTTGTTGAGAAATGTTTTGCTGTGAGGGTGTGGAGGCCCTGGCCCAGGTTGCCCAGAGCAGTGGTGGCTGCCCCATCCCTGGAGGTGTTCAAGGCCAGGTTGGATGGGGCTTTGAGCCCCCTGATCCAGTGGGAGGTGTCCTTGCCCATAGCAGGAGAGTGGGACCGGATGGGCTTTGAGCTCCCTTCCAACCCCAACCACTCTGTGATTCTGTGAGCAATGTGGGCAGTGAGATCCCAGCATTGGTGGCAGTGGAGCAGGGCAATACAGTGAAGTGATAAACCCCCAGGTCCCTGCCCAACGATGCAGCTGCTGCAGAGCCTTTCCTTCCCCAGCCCCAGCTATGGCAGTGCTGGGCTTAAAGAGGTTAAAGCCTTGGAGCCACCAGACCCTTTTCTTTAGTTGGGACAGAAAGGCTTTGATAGAGTCGTAACTGGAAGTTCATCCCATAAATTCTATGACTCAAGAATGCCAATTTCCAGACTCCTGCTTTTTACTATCAGATCTTTTGCACAATCAATCTTGTTTTCTGGGTAGATAAATTCTGTACTGCTCTTCCACACCAGACAACTTCAGGTGCACCACGAATCACAATGGGGGAGACATGAAGCAAAAGACAACTTTAACAGGGGTTCTCTCTGCAAAGTTAAGTGCTGGGCTGCTGCCACCCAGCTATTTCTGTTCTTATTCTGAGCCTTGGCTCAGAGCTGCTCCATAAATCCAATATTACAGCTGGCACAAATGCCATGGACTCCCAGATGGCTCTGGATTACTAGAGGTTCACGGCTTTTGGCTGAGCACCCCAACTCAGCCATCAGGTATGTAAGTCTAAGCTGGAGATCTGGCCCAGGATTTTGAAATACGCTGTTTCTTTGTTGTTTTCGGTATTTGCCCAAAAAGCAACAAACCAGATTATCTGGTCATTTAGTAGTAGTAACCCCAGGCCCTTGATGTCACAGGGAGGAGCATGAGGAAGAATGCAGCAAGGTGACTATGACATAAAGTCCCTACTGGGTGTGTTTTCAGATACTGCACCCTCAACGATGTCAAGACTCAAGGAATGGTTTGGTTTGGAAGGGACCTCAATGCCCATCCAGGTCCAAGGCCCTTCCACTGGATCAGGGGGCTCAAAGTCTCACCCAACTTGGACTTGAACACCTTCAGGGTGTTCAAGATAAAAGGGTTTTGCTCTAATTGATTATGACCCAGTTAAGCAGGACTTTGCTTCTGCCTTTTCCTCCACGTCATGTCCCATGACAAGTTGAATGCAGACTTTGACTTTTGTATTTCAGGAGCAGGAGCTAAAGATGTGTCCCTGTAGAGCTCCCAGTTCCTCATGTTTCTTAAAGCTGGCAGCGGACAAGGGGCACAGATGACTTTGCCCATGTCTCAAGGCTAGTTACCCTCAAGAGGCAGTTGCGATGCCGCCCTTCCTCTCTGAACCACTCTACCCACTCTGGTATCAGGTCCACCCACTGTACCAACACGCGTCCTCGAAGATGTTGTTGAGTCAGTGCCTGTTCCTATGGCACGGATCTATTCTCAGAGAGGTGAGCTGTTTGTTTCCTGCGACTGGAAAATACACGTCTTTCTTTTCCATTCTTTTTTTCTTTCCATTGACACAGGTGTCTGGACTCCACAAAGGGCAAAATCAAGGTGGGACAGCCCTTCTTCCTGGGGTTGTTTCCAGCCCCAGTGGGATTTAAGTGGCTATTTCACAAAGAGCCCCATTCATGAGATTCTTTTTTTGTCTCCCAGGGTGACCTTTCAGGCCTAAAGCCCTCCGAGTCATAGACAATGCAACCAAAACTGGCCTTTATCAGGAATTTCACTTCAAATTCCTCCTGGGATGGAGGTCTGAGGACCCCCTCACCTGGCTCACTGCAACGGAGCAATTCCTTCACACTAAGGACAACAAAATAGGAAGAGCACCAGAAGGGCTCAATGAGAGTCTCCCCTGAGGAGCACTGGCCAACCATTTTTAAACAAACTCTACATTTTTAGAGTGATGAAAATATTTGATAAATTGTTTTCAATACCTCAAAATCAATTTGATCTGTAATTTTTCAGAAAAATTGCTGAAAAAAGTTGAAATGTTTGTCTAAACAGTTTCATATTGAAGTGTTTTGAATTTTCAACCTAAAACAGTGGCTTTTTCTCTCTCTCCACTTGAAAGTGTTTTTCTTTGCTTTGAATGCTGGGAGTACTCAGGAAACATTACAATTTTTTTTGCCTTCATTAAACTGAAACATTCTATTTAAATTTCTTCCTCCCAAAACTATTTCTTTCCAGCGTGCTTGTACACAGGGAGCTGCAGCTGAGGTGAAATAAAGACTGCACTTAAATGAAACCTCTCCCTGTCTTGCACCTTGCTCAGCAACATGAGAAGTGGTCCTACCATGTGTTCTCCCAGACTCCCAACGCTATGACCAAGCCTTTCTGTAAGACACAAGCACCACGCAGAGAGAGGGAAGGAGGAAAAATGGACCTAGGCAAGGCATCTTGTGAAGAATCCAGCTTTTTAAAACACTTAATTTGTCGCACACTAAAATGTGTCATTAAGCTGAAAGAGGTGAGAACGAGATGAGATGTGAGGGATAAATGTTTTTCTGTGAGGGTGGGGAGGCCCTGGCCCAGGTTGCCCAGAGCAGTGGTGGCTGCCCCATCCCTGGAGGTGTTCAAGGCCAGGTTGGATGGGGCTTTGGGCCCCCGATCCGGTGGCAAGTGTTCCTGCCCAAGTCAGGGGGAGGGACTGGATGAGCTTTCAGGTCCCTTGCAACCCAAACCATTCTATGATTTGCATAACAGCGCTGCAACATCCCTGGTAGACTTAAGTCAGGGCCATTTTCCCACAGCAGAAGGCTTTGGATGCTTCAGTACGTCTCCAGATTAATTGTTCTTACAGCAGTCCCACAGATTTCAGTGTTTATGGGTGTTTTTTACTGAGATAAGGAAAGGGGCAAATCCAGCCAGGCTGTTTATGAGCTCCTTTGCAAGGGAGCTGGTATGAAGGGGGTGATGTTCAGAGTCATCTTCTCTTTCCCTCCTCTTCCCCACCCTGGAAAGTGTTGCAACTTCATTCCCTCATAAGAGAGTTTGTGCATGGCCAGGAACCATGCCGAAATCCACAACTCTTTGACCCACGAGGCTTCTCTCCATGTGTTTGCTGCAGACGATAGCACAGTCCTGTGTTACATGTGACTGTTTATTTAAAATAGTTTATTGCTTTCCAAAAATCAGTTTTACAAACTCCAAAGAGATACCAATAAGTAGATCAGCAAAATTATTTAACAAACTCAACTATTTGGATTATTTTCTCTGCAGGAAGAGAGCCAGCTCTGTAAAATCAAGCTGAGAAAACCTGGTTTTGCCATAGTTCATAGAGGTTGAGCTCCTCTGACTGCACAGCATTTAAGTTCCAGCAGAACTTCAGGTGAAATCAATGAATCAATGCATTGATTTCAGCTGGAGTTTGATCAGCACCTTGCACCTGAGTCAGGTAAGAATAAGACCAACAGTTTTCAGAGGCTAAACAAGCCCCTGACTGCACAGCAATTTTGGCCCAGGAAAACTCCTCACGTTGGTTTGAAACATCTTTTTGCCTCCTCCTGGTCAGCAGTTGCCAATCTGCACTCGACCTGTGCTCTGGAGGAAATGTACCATGAGATGTCTGCAGTTATGCTACAAGGCAAGAGACCAGCTTCTAGCACCCTCAAATGCAGATGATTCTCCTGGAATCCATACTCTGCATAAGATATCATGGGAAGGGATGGTCTTCCATAACACTCCAGCACTTCTGAGACATTATTGGCATCATCAAAATGGCAATTCCACCCTCACACTGACTGTGAAGCACAGGAAACGGCACCTTGGATATTGGCATTTCATTTTAGTGTCAGGTTCTGCAGCCTCCACTTTGAAAAGACCTATCAGCAGACAGCCTGTCTCCCGAGGCTGTGCTTTGCCTCCCCTCTTTTAGAAAGCCCACTGCACCCACCAGCACAACACCTCCCTACACCCTCCCTTCTCCGTCTCCCACCGTGGGCTTCATGAAACATTTTTTCCCCCAACGTGTAATTATGACACACTTCAAATGCCCCAGCCAAAAGGATCAATTACCAGTGAAAGGACTACTCTGAGGCCAGTCTGTCACCGACACAACCCCTCCTTTGGTCACGTCTGATCTTCAGGGAAAGCCGAAAGTGTCCGTAAGTGAAAATTTTACTTCTGGTCAGTCAGCTCCGCGATGGGTTATTTTAGCAGAATCCATAGAAAGATTAATAAGTCGCCCCTCCCAGCTGGGAAACCTCTCTCATTCCCCAGTTTGACCTAAATGTCATGTTCCAGCAACCACCTTCCCAGCTTCCATGCAACTGCTTAACCTGCAAGGGCATCAGAAGCGAGTGTGGTTCTCGCAGCTGTTGCAGGTGGGCGGTGCTGCCCTGGTCCCTTCCGGGGCCACCGTGCCCACCCCATTGTGCACAGGATGGCTCCGATCCAGATGGTCTTCATGGCCTTTTGTGGTGCCAGTGCCACTGCTAGGAACCAGTGTGTGCTTCTTCTGCACCTGCTCCAATATCTGCAGCACCTGGAATGAGTAACCACGGCTGTGACTGGGTCAGTAATTAGGGGACAGCACTGATTTCTTCTCCAGCTGTGAAATAATGCCCTGTTCTCTTTCATGCTCCATGTCTGGGCCCAGTCTTGGGATTACACCAAGCATTTCTGCCTGCTCAAAGGTGTCTGGGACAGGTGTAAATGGAGAGCCTGCCCCATGCATGCCTGTGACCTTGGATCTCAGAGCTCTTTCCACCAGTGCAAGGTCTCACCTTGCACATCCCCCACAGCTTAGGACAGAGAAGTGCAAGGCTGGTCTGGAGGCAGAAACAGAACAAAGGTGACACGGAGTTCTATTCTTCTGCTCTTTCACACCACCTTATGATAACTCCTCATGCTACTCTTCAGCTCTTTATGGAGCTAGAAAACCCCCAGTCTGAAACCCACTTCACAGAGAGCAATGAGGAAAGGGAGCAGAAATAAAATCAAGATTAATTTTACCTGAGATTTGGGGACGATACCAACTCTGAAGAACCCTATGTTTCCACTGTCAATTTTGGTGCAGTCCACAACGGTGGAGGCAATGTTCTCTGGAGAGGGCCCAGCGCAAAGAACTGCATCCACCTGAAGAGCAGCAAATGCTCACTCTGAGTTCCCCTCGGGTGCTTGGGAAAACAGAGGGCAGTTTCCTCTTCCCAACAGCAGGTAATTAGAGAATCATAGAACGGTTTGGGTAGGAAGACACCTTAAAGCTCATCCCTGCCGTGGGCAGGGACACCTCCCACTGGATCAGGGGACTCAAAGCCCCATCCAACCTGACCTTGAACACCTCCAGGGATAGGGCAGCCACCACTGCTCTGGGAAACCTGGGCCAGGGCCTCCCCACCCTCACAGCAAAACATTTCTGTCCAAGATCTCATCTCAGTCTCCCCTCTTGCAGCTCAAAACCATTCCCCCTCATCCTGTCCCTGCACTCCCTGATCAAGAGCCCCTCCCCAGCTTTCCTGGAGCCCCTTTCAGTCCTGGGAGGTTGCTTTGAGGTCTTCCCACAGGCTTTTCTTCTCCAGGCTGAACAACCCCAACTCTCTCAGCCTGTCCTCGTACGGGAGGTCATTCCCATTGAGACAATTCCCCTTGAGTCATCTCTGTGGCCTCCTCTGCATTAGCTCAAACAGATCCATGTCCTCACCCTTATCAAGGGCAACTCTGCTTTCTTCCCTGCTGCACTGACACTAGCTAACGGATGAATTTGGAATGAATGAACTTCATAAAAGCAAAGAGAGAATTCTATGGGGTGTGGGACAGCAGTTCAGCAAAACCAGGTTTATGTAAGCTGAGAAGCTTTGAAAAAGTCCCATCCACAAATCATATGTGTTGAAAACCAAATTTTTGAGGAGTTAGAGGGGGAAGATTTGTATCATCTTTTGTTTAAACTGCCCTCCCATCAGCTGCTGCGAATACACCAAGGGTGATGCTCTCAGGATTGTTCTGTAAATGGAAGACAGCCATCGGAATTGCCATGACCACGGCACTTCCAGAACTTATGTAAGTTCTACAAGCCAGGAATATTTTAAAGCTTTGGCACCAGTCATAGACCAGCTCCAGCTTTAGATGGGAATCTCCTGTGTTCTGACATCTCCATGCCAGCTGGAGTCCTGACATTAGTGGTTTTACTGCCTGTAAGCAGAGAAGCACTTTTTTTGATGCTCAAATCATTCTGTGTCAGAACCTGAACTAACGCAAGTTGCTGATCCATAACTACACTGTGTAAGACAGAAGCATTTTGGGTTCCCACCAAGTTCTGTATTTTACACTGTTCTTTCACTGTGACATCAATATGAGGAGCGTCCGTGAGGGCTTTTAATGAGGTGTTTTCCCCGATTCTTGGTATCATCCATTGATTCTCCTACTGGAAACAAAGTGCTTGCATTCTTCTACCCCCACATATTTTGAGTCCATCTGGAATGAAAGACACAGAGCCCCAGATACCTTGTCTCCCAGCTTGGCGTACACTTGGTTGTGGTGGGTTGTGTCTGCCTCCCCCGTTGGGTTTGCTGACGTGACCACAATGGGGCCAACCTGGGAACGGAAAAACAGGAATAAGAACTTTGCACAGGTTTTCTTGTACCAGACCAATGACTCGAAATCTGAAGCTCACTCATGAGTCTACCATGACTCTACCAAGGTGTCAGTGTGACTCACTCAGGCAGAGACACCGACTTCGTAGTCAACTGCAGTTCCACCAAATCTGTGACCAAGTGACCACCATCCTGCTGAACTGGGGTTTGCTGATGTTGATCAGGAAAGAACATTTTGGTTTCCAGCAACCAAAGACTTGTAATGTCTGTCCTAGAAACAGCAAAACCTGCAGGACATCACAGTTCCTCTGGCCTTATTTGTGACCTTCACAAGTTATTCTGCCTTCAGATAAGCCCATGCTTGCAACGAAAGTGTTCTATGTTAGAAATCAGACAGAGTGTCTCTGTGTTACAACATTTCTGGATTTTTGTGCTGGTGGTTATTGCTTTTCTGCAACAAATTCAGCTCCCATTTGCCCCACACCCTCTTGATATTTTTCTTTTGGGAGTTACTCATTCAGCACTTTCCACTCCTCAAGACTGTCTGAACATGCTATGATCCTCGCTTTACCAGGGAAAGAAACAAGAGAGGAGACGTGATATGCCAAGGGCTGCTCCAGCCTCTCACTATCCTTCTCCCCTCCACCAGGTAAGAGGACCTGGGTGCTAGATTCCCTAGACAGTGGAATGGCAAGGGATGGCCACCAGTGCCGCTGGGATGCATGTGCTCTGGCCACTCACCAAGTCGATGAGGTGTGTGGTGACAGAGCAGTCGGGGATACGGATGGCAACGCTCTGAGGGGTCCCAACATATTTAGCAGAGTCCTTCATTCCCAGGAAATCCACCCAGTCTCCTGCACAAGGAAGAGTCACACGGCACTTACAGACATGCATCATTCCGTGGAGTTGGAGTTTCAAAGCCAAAGCTCTCCAAAGACCCTAGAAGTAACAGCATTTCCTCACCTCTGGGAACAACCAAGCTGATAGGAGATGGCCAGGCAGCCTCCATGAAGTCCCAGAGAAGGGGAGTAAACAAATGCTTTGCAGGCTCCAGTTGCTTTAGGCTGGAAATCCAGAGTGACATGGGGCGATCCTGAGCCTGGCGCTTGGACCTGGAAAGGAGGCAAGAAAAATGAACCTGGGAGTAAGACGGGGATTTATTGACAAGCTGAAAAGGAAACTGTGCTGGCAAGGCCAAGACAAGGTGTGTGGGCTCTGCCCCAGGTCACTGGTAGTAAAAGTAGAACAGTTCAACAGGTGATCTGACAGGAAGGGATATCAATGATTATTGCCCATTCAGGGATGTCTACTCCAAATCAAAGCTTTAGCTTCTTGTGTAGGGATGTGTAGAAGCTCCAGTTGCTCAAATTCTGAGGAAACACCACCGATATGAGGGGTCTCAGCTGCTTACAAAATTACAGCTGGAGGTGTTTGTTGAACACAAGAGGAGTTTTGGTTGTGATGATATGTACAGATCTGTACAATAATCCCCTGCCCCATTTGCTACCTCTTTGGGTCTCCTTGTGGTATACAAGCTACCTGGCACCATCATCTACCAGGTGTCTTCGATACCCCAGAAGACAATCCCAGCTCAACTGTTTCCTTTCCTCACTTGGATCTTCTCTGCTGGGCTCATCACCTTGTTGTTCCCATGAAGGGAACAAGCCAAGCCACGTGTCTCCCTGCTCTCAGAGGTTGCTCGAGCCAGTACCCACCAGCAGCTCTAAGTCCTAGAGGCTCCTTTAGACCAGCCAAGGGTGCCAGCACTGGGGCAGCAGGGTGAATACTCACCGGTGAGCCTTCTCCACAGCATCAGGCCGATTACAGGCTGCCACAAGCACGTACACAGTATCCGTGGGGATGCCGCAAGTCCCTCCGCTCTTCAGGATGTCTGTTGACATGGGAACAGGGAAGAACCCCTTGAGTGACTCAAGTGAGGAGCTGTAATTCCCAGAAGAGCTCTCACTGATAAAACAGTCAGTTTGGCGCTCCCATCTCCTTTTCCCAACTAACAAAGCTTTTCCCCTGCCGGTGCACTTGCTGGCATCCATCCAAGAGACCTGGTGTTTAGGGGAGCTCCGGGCCACGTTCACCAGGGCCAGAAGTCAATCAGCCCCGTGGAGAGAGCAAGCACTACGCACTTGCCCTGCTTCCTCTGCACAAAGCTTTCAGTGGCAGCCCCAGCCTGGGGGTTTCCTGTTTCTCAGGCTGGATGAGCTCACAGGGATACAATCTAGGAAAGGCAGCAGCAAGTTCACTGTTTAACACAGCATTGACCAAGGAATTGGTCCTATTTTCTCCATAGCATGTTTAGCTTCTAATGACTCCTGTAACTTGGCCCACCTCATCCAAATGTCAACAGATGATCGTGGTTTCCACACCTGGATTGGAACAGTGTCCTTCTAATAGTGTTTTGCTACAAAGCCTCCCAGAATTTACCCTCCACCCCCGCATTACGCCCTACACGTTTCCCTTACCTGCAATTCTCTTGACCGAGGAAGCTTTCCTGGCAGGCAGGTGAAGGCACTTGGTCATTCCTCCCACCACACCACTAAGCTGCACAATGGGCCTGCCCATTGGCAACCAGGAGCCCTCAAAGGTGCTGTTGAAAAGGGCAGACAGGAAGCAGTAAAAACTGACCAGGCCAAAGATGAGAGTGGCAGCAATGTCATAGCCAGCTGGGAGAGCATGAATGGCATCCAGCAAGAAGCTGATAGTAATGAGGAAGAACATGAGGGAGTAAAAGAACCAGGCAATGTTTAAGAAGAGTGTGCAGAAGACAATGAAGCCATTGAAGAGCATGAAAGCAATAATGCCTACCGCTGCATGGAAGCTTCTGGTAGTGCCATAGAGGCCACCATATCTTGTCAAGCCCCAGATGATCCACAGGACACCATAGAGAATGAAGGCACTGCTCTCCAGGGTTTTACCCCGGGCAAAGGCCACTGAGCCACCTAGAAGCTTAAGGATCCCACCAGCTACCACGACCCACGGAATCACAACAGTAGCAAGTGGAGCCTGTGGGTCTCCTGGTGTTGTTACAGCAAAAGAGGCAAGGACACTGCATGCGTAGCCAAGGACTTCTGCATCTGCGTACTTGGAATACCCCAGGTATGGAGCATGAAGGTCTGTCCCTTCACGAAGCTTCAGAAAACTGCTGCGAGCAAGCAGGGCCTTCACAGTGCCCTTCCCTGTTGGGATTTTGGCACTTGCTTCCACATTGTACAGGTGAATTAGAGTCATCAAGGCTGAGGCCACAAAGATGGCCACATTCACGCCTTGGGGTCCACCTTCAAAAAACCCCTTGGGGCGGCAAGCTAACGCAATGCAGGAGGCCACGTAAAACAGCAAATACAGCCCATCCACTGGGCTCTTCAGAGAGACAAAAAGAGCCAAGACAGCAAAAAGAACGGAGAAAACCACCAGGAATGGAATAGGAAAAGATGGTTCCTCTGGTTGCCAGATTGGGTACAGAAGGCAATAGCCTCCAGCAAATTTCAGGATGGAAGTGAAACCAAAGAACGTGGCCATTAGTGCATCCATGGCCCGGTAGGATAAGATGCAGATGCCAATCTGGTACATCCCAGCTGCCCAGAGCCAGGGCACTTGACCGATGAAGAGTTTACCAGTGATGCCCAGGAGCCGACAGCCAAAGACACTGGCAGACAGCATGTTCAGGATCAGACCAGTGACTGTAAAATGATTCACGCTGACACTCGTGGACTGGACCTGGTCATGGGTCATTTTCTTGGCCAGATCTGCACCAGGGAGGGCGATTTTGCCTTTGCTTAGGAAACAGAGAATCCTGCCCACGGCAAAATAACCGCCGACCAAGCAGACAATCATGTAATTGCAAGCCACAGCAGAAGAACCGAAGGCTGTGCTATAAAGCATGGCAACCTCATGAGCACTGGCAAGGGAGACAGCAGCAGCAATCATAGCGAGGACGACCTCTCTGCAAATGAAGCCCACCACTGCAATAATGAGCAGTGCCAAAGTGAATGTGACCAGGCCAGGCACCACGGCATCGCGGAAATCACCAGCACCGCTCAAGACTCCTTGCCCTCCCAGGATGACGATCACTCCATAGCCACACCAGAATACTGAGATGGTCAGACAGAGAGACAAGAACAGGGAGGCACTTCTTAGGCTCCTACGAATTCCTGTGAAACAAATGACATGGCAGACAGAACCATGATTTTGGGACACTCAGTTATGGAATGCAGTAGTTAGGACAGGAGCTGTGCTATAGGCACACAGTGCGTTGGGAGCGCGGAGCTCACAGGTCCTGCATGATGCTCGACAGAGCTATTGCAAGTTTAGGTAGGTCTGCACCCATTACCCTCTTAGACATGACTACAAAGACTTCACCATCACAACACTTCACGCTCATCAGAATGCCTGAGATGAGCTCAAAGTCCTTGAGATCCTTCAAGGACGTTCTGTACCTGGCCTGGCACACAGCTTGCCCTAATGAAGTCGAGGTTCAGCAGGGCACTGTCTTACCTTCCTCGTGATGCCTACAAGACTCACTAACAAGACCATAATATATTAATGCAAATCAAGTCCTGACACCTCTTTCTTTTGTGTTGCCTGGGAGTTTGGTTTGTCCCATCTGTAAGGTGCCAGCTCCAATGTTTGAACCACGGGTATCTTACAAGCTGCTGGATCCCCATAAATAAGTGGGCCTTCTTGGAAGACAGACGTGTAGGAATTACACATTCTGAGCCTCAAAATGATGAAGATCTTGGTTTAAGATATTTTAAATTGAATGGATCCTTCCTACTACCCCAAACAATATCACAAAGTACCTGATTTTTACTGCTCTACTTCCTCCCCTCACGATGTGAGGACATTGATCAGCATGGATAGACCTGAAAGCTTCCTTCCAAGCTGGAGCTTTGTGATGGACCTGTGTTTCATTTTGCCCTCAAACCAATGCAGTTTTGTGAGCCAGACTCAAGTTGGGAAGGGAAGAAAGAGCTCTCCTAACTGAGTCCCCAATCTACAGAGACCTGGAATCACACAAGCATGCAATTAGGATGCTGTTGATTCCCACCAATCTGGAACATCACCTGCCCAGTGGTCCATCCCATATGGTCTCCTATGTTTCTAAGTGCTTTCTATTAATGCTTTTGTGTCACTGCTGACAGACAGAAGAGGAGGACCCGTGTTTTGGGAGGTCAAATATGTAGTGGCTCTCCCAAGCTGTATGCTTTGTAGAGGAAAAAAACAGCATCAAATCTTGGATTTTCACGTCTTCATCAAGTTAAAAAGGATAAATAACTGAGCATTCATTCTACAAAGTGCAGACTTGGTTATAGCCAGTGATTTTTTTTTCCTCTCAGATAGGTAGATCTCTTGGCATTTACACATCGAGATGCCATTTCAATGGATGCCTGAAGGACTCTCAGAAAGCTTCAGAAATCATGTATTCAGTCTGTTAAAACACTCAGAGACCCTGGTAAAGCATCTGCTTGAACTAATATTGATTGCTTTGATTCCTTATAGAGGAACTTTTTGTGGTGCTGAGGAACTGCTCTAGGAGAACGAGTCAGTGGTGTGGCAACGCTGCAATGCTTTCTATATTTAAGCTGAAAGAGGGGAGATTGAGATGAGATCTGAGGGAGAAATGTTTTGCTGTGAGGGTGGGGAAGCCCTGGCCCAGGTTGCCCAGAGCAGTGGTGGCTGCCCCATCCCTGGAGGTGTTCCCTGGGCTTTGAGCCCCCTGATCCAGTGGGAGGTGTCCCTGCCCATGGCAGGGGATGGAACTGGATGGGCTTTGATGTGCCTTCCAACCCAAACCATTCTATGATTGTATGATAAACCTGCTGGCAAAGCAGACCAAGCCCATGTAAAGCTGCAGAGGGGAGAGGCCTTGTGGGGGCCACCCTCCTGCTCTTACCTGCGTACGCCAGAATAGACGATAAAATCAACAGAAGGACTCCGAGCGCTGTGCTGGGGATCAGGGGGGCTGCTCTGGGTAGACTGTAGAAATGCACTGCGAGCAGGAGTGTGCCTGTGTGTGACACGGGAGGTGGGAAAGAAGAAAGAGCTTCTAAACTTTGCCCCCAAGAAACAGGGAATAGAAGGAAAATTACAGTATGAGGTCTGCAAATAATGAAATCCGTGGGTATGTGTAGTAACTTGGTTTGTGTCCAAGTTCTCATCTCTTTGTGGGAGCCTGGTTTTAAGAAACTTAAGCTCAATCAGGTTTGAAAGTGCTCCCCCATTGTTGAATACAGTTAAAAATCAGCTCATCACTTCCAGTGACTCCAAAGGCAGTAGAGGATCCATCTCTCTACAGATGATAATATAAACCAGCTTAAAAATGACACAGGGCAACACATTAAAAGGTGAAATGCAAAGATGGAGCAAATGAAGGAGCAAACACTGAAACCAGAGCTGCAAGAAAGATGGTGAGGAAAGGAAATGAAAGGAAAGTGCATCCAAATAAAGAGCTTTTCTGAAAATGGCTACCAAAAAGTCTGTATTTGCTTCGCACCCAGCACAGATCAAGCACAAAAGTTCAGGGGAGCACTTTAAAGCCAACACAAACATTGTGTTGGCTGCTGAAATAGGCACAGGGATCTCAGGATCTAAGAAGTTACCTAGGCAGAGAGGACTCTATGATTCTATGGTTCAGGATAAACAGTCTTTAGCCCCCTTTGGAAAGGGGGTTGTCCATGAAAGTTAGTCCCAACCCCATCTTCCCATGCCAAGAAGAGTCGATCCCTACCTGCGGAAATGCCCAAGAGCCCTATGGAGGAATGCAGTGACTCAGCTTTCCCGTCTGCCATCGCCGACTCCGCTGGAGCCCCGGCTGCGGGCTGAAATGCTGCCCCTCTTTCCTCCTTAGCTCTTTATAACCAAAGCCGCTCCACTAGCCGGCGTTCCTCCCTGCTCTCCACCCCTTTTCCCTACAAACACCGTCTGTTCGCGTTCCTCTCTGCTTGCGGGAGGAAATGCAAACCAGCTCCTCGCTGCAATAAATTACGGGCTGTGAGTCAGTGTGGGCTGCTGGTAGCTCCCTCCAGGGGGCTGCTAATTTTACTGGTGATTAGCCCTTGTTAAAAAAGACACTTGAAAACCCACGCTGAGGGTTTATTACTGCAACCGCCTTTTTTGTTGCAGCCACAGAGGAAATTACACCGGTTAAAATTAAGGTTTTTTAAAGAATCCACCTCGCTGGAGCAAACAAGCACTTTCCAAGCCCAGGAGCTCCCTGGGGACCAGTTATTTCTCCTAGCACTGGCCACGCTCCTGCTGTTTGTCCCTGTCACAGCTATGAATGCCTGGCACCACTGTTCTGGGCAATCCAGGGCATGTTCAGTGCCATTACTTTAAAGGTGACTTCTGCCCACATATCCCTCCATATCTACCGAATCCAGCCTTTCTGGGCACACTCACTGCAGACTCCTCCTAAGGACCTGTCATGAGCGAGATGTCATTGCCAACATATGGTTTGGAGACCATCACTGTGAGGATAAATTTAGAGAAGCCTGGCTGGCTTTCCAGAAGAACTGTGGAGGCAGGGAGTGAGTATCAGCCACAGAATCATCACAGAATTGTGGAATGGTTTGGGTGGGAAGGGCCCTTAAAGCCCATCCAGTTCCAAAACCCCAAGCCTAAACACAAAGGCTGGAGTGGTCAGTTAATATTGGGACATCTATAGTGGAACATCAAGGTCTTATTTTAGTTTTACTTCAGATTTTTAACTCTTTGTACTTTTTCCTTGTTCTATTTCCTTGTTTTCCTACATTCTGTCAATGCAGAATCACCAGATGGTTTGCATTGGAAGAGAACTTAAATCCTACCCAGTTCCCACCCCCTGCCATGGGCAGGGACACCTCCCACTGGATCAGGGGGCTCAAAGCCCCATCCAACCTGGCCTTGAACACCTCCAGGGATGGGACAGCCAACACTGCTCTGGGAAACCTGGGCCAGGGCCTCCACACCCTCACAGCAAAACATTTCTGTCCAAGATCTCATCTCAATCTCCCCTCTTGCAGCTGAAAACCATTTCCCCTTGTCCTGTCCCTGCACTCCCTGATCAAGAGCCCCTCCCCAGCTTTCCTGGAGCCCCTTTCAGTACTGGGAGGCTGCTCTAAGGTCTCCCCACAGCCTTCTCTTCTCCAGGCTGAATAACCCCAACTTTCTCAGCCTCTCCTTGTACAGGAGGCGCTCCAGCCCTCAGATCATCTTTGTGGCCTCTTGACTTGCTCTAGCAAAGCTATGTCCTAAATCTTTAGGTTCTTCAGGTTCCTTGTGCAAAATCTTTAGATCTCTAGGTTCAATATGTCTGTTGACATAGATCTCATTACAAGAAGCAGCAGCACAGTTACACCAAAGCAGTGGTATCAGCAAGCGGAAACAGCTCAGGCATTTTGTAACAGGTAGAGATAAATTATGTGATTTGCAGCAAGCAGTAAATTTCTCTCAATCATCAGCCTCTGGCTGTCTTTGTCCCATCATTAATGGGGCTGCTCCATGACCAGGTGAAGGAGGAAGAAACTCTCTGTGCAAGCTGCAGCATGATTCAGCTGCTTTTTCATGCAAGAGGAAACAATACAGTTCTAAACTACAATTAGAATATTATAAATACCAAAACAGCACTGAAAAGGCTTTGGGTGTTCTCCACATGTTTCTCACATTTTAATTCCTGTTCAGGGCAACAAAAGTAACCAAAATGAGAATCCTGTATTATATGAGCCAGACTGCAAGCCCTTTCTCAGTGCTTTTTGTTCCTGCTTGGACAGGCAGCAGCCAGGAGTCTGTGGTGCCTGATATCACTGTTTTTAAGAGATGCATGCAATAAATGCCCTCACGTGCATTGGCAATGAGTGTCTTCCTCGTGCCTGCTATGACTAACAAACTGGCCAAAACACTGTTTAATATAATCATTAAGGTTGGAAAAGACCACTCGGCTCATCTAGTCCAACCCCACCATGCCTACTAAATCATGTCCTGAAGTGCCACATCTGCATGGTTTATGAACCCCTCCAGGGAAGGAGACTCCACCACTGCCCTGGGCAGCCTCTGCCAGGGCTTCACCACTCTGTTGGTAATGAAATTATTCCTAATTTGAAATCTAAGCCTCCCCTGGTGCAACTTGAAGTCATTTCCTCTTGTCCTATCACTTGTTACTTGGGAGAACAGACCAGCACCCACCTCACCACAGCCTCTTTCTGGGAGCTGCGGAGAGCGATGAGGCCTCCCCTCAGCCTCCTCTTCTCCAGGCTGAACAGCCCCAGATTCCTCAGTCGCTCCTGGTAAGACGTGGTCTCCAATTTCATTACACACAGTATGTACTCCATACCCCTTCCAAATATGTTAAGAGATGCAAGGAAAATTTCTTATAAATAAACCCCGAAGAACATTCTTGAGCCACCTTGCATGAAGGCTTTGTTCTCTGAAGAATGGCAGGGCAGCCTCAACAGTCACTTCAACGGTGCAAAGGTGAAACAGAGAGGTACAAAATCATCTCCAGCATGAGCATATCAAGGACAAGGAAGGACAAATCCCTGCATGAGCAAGGGATTTTCCCCACCCCATGCTGCAACTCTTGCTGCCACGCGCCCCTACAACGGTCAGGGGAGAGGAGGTTGTGGTGAGGTGGGTGCTGGGCTCTGCTCCCAAGTGACCGGAGATGGGATGAGAGGGAATGACCTCAAGTTGTACCAGGGCAGGTTCAGATTGGACATCAGGAGAAATTTTTTCATGGAAAGCGTTCTCAAACCCTGGCAGAGGCTGCCCAGGGAGGTGGTGGAGTCTCCATCCCTGGAGGGGTTTCAAAGCCGGGCAGACGAAGTGCTCAGGGACCTGGTTTTGCAGTGGACAGGGATGGTTGGACTCGATGATCTCAAAGGTCTTTTCCAACCAAGCCATTCTACCACTCTATAAGTCCAGATGCTGCTTCCCTGGCAAACGGGGAGATGCTGCCATTGAGGAAAAATCATGCTATTAATTTCTAACCTCAGGACCCAAAGGCAAGGAAACAACTACAACCGAGTGCAAAACATCTGTTCTTGAGAGGTGGGGCACAAAGAGAAGAATTTTTAAGGTTAGAAAAGGAAATCTTGGTGTTAAAAGGCTGAGGCTGCCTGGGCAGTGTAGGGTTTAAAAAATGGGGCACAGAGAGGAAGGCAGTGGCTGGAATACTTGCTCGGGGCAAGATCCCTCTGATACCACCTTATGTACAAAGGCTTTGATACTTCAGTCCAAAATAGAACAGAAAAATGTGAGCTGAGTTGGAAAACACAGCAGCTCTGTTGAACGGATCCCGTCAGCTGGGGATGCTACAGAGACAACGTGCTAGGAAGATCTGCAAGGGAGCAGCCAGTTGAGGAAACAACTAATATTTACATGCCCTGCCTGTGACCCTGGAAAGAACACGTTCTTGCCAGTAAGAACTTCAGCCCAGCCCTCCCGGCCCCACCTGCTCCTGGGGGAGGGATCACACTATAAGAGTCCGTGCGGTGAACGGAGAAGCACAGCAATTTGGGGCTCTCCAGGGAATCCTGCTGTGGTTAGGACCATGGGAAAGAGAGTGGCTGTTGTGCTGGCTGGCTGCGGGGTGTACGACGGGAGTGAGATCCATGAGGCTTCTGCTGTGCTGGTACATCTCAGCAGGGAGGGGGCACAGGTAAGAGGCACCTGGCAGGCTCCTGCCCCAGCGCCGGCTCCTCCTGCCCTGCTCTGCTTTTCAGGCTCTCTCTTGCAGAAGGCTCTTGTCTCCAAGGTGATTTGCAGGTTGGTGGACAACTCACAACTCCCTATCGCTGGTAGGAACTGTGAAGTGTGACTGGAGTCAAAGCTGTCTAGGAGCTGTTACAGCGAGCATGGAGAACGCTCTGCTGAACGAGGGGATTGGCTCAGTGTTCTGCACTCAGTGTGTCCAAACGCTGAAGCAAACTTTCTTAACTGCATTCTCCACCTTTTTTGGCTTGCGGTCCCTCTATTCTGCTTTGGTTTTTCTGTTTAAAAGGCTGTTGCTGGTTTTGGCTGCTTGAAATGAATCACAGAACCATAAAATCTCAGCATGGTTTGGGTTGGAAAGCACCTTAAAGCTCATCCAGTTCCAACCCACTGCCATGGGCAGGGACACTTCCCACTGGACCATGGTGTTCAAGGACCCAAACACCCTGGCCTTGAACATGTCAAGATGCACTTGACAAATGCATTTTTTCAACCCCCAAAGATTACAAATGAAAATAGACAAGTTCTGGCGAGTTGAACTTGGAAAGGGGTAAAAGATGGGACCCTCAAGGAGCTGCTCTAATGTGCCATTAGTCACAAAGCCACTCGGCAGGACTGGAAGAGGAGGGAGAGAAGCCCCACAAATCTGAGTCAGAGCAGTTCTTCCGGGAACTGGAATTGCTCTGTTAAAAACAGAGGCACAGTGGGGAACGACATGTCCTGTGGAGCCAGCCAACCTGATTAAAATCAATCACAGAATGGTTTGGGTTGGAAGTGACCTCAAAGCCCATCCTATTCCACCCCCCTGCCATGGGCAGGGACACCTCCCACTGGATCAGGGGGCTCAAAGCCTCAAAGCTTTCAAATTGGGTATTCTCTGCTTGATTTAAAACCGAGGCTCATCCAAACCGTTTCTGTAATTTTGCCTCTTCTTCTCCCCTGGACCTGTTGCAGTCACTTCCCTCCTGCCACACCCTGAGCTGGCAGGCTCTGAGCACCAGCCTGGGCTCACTCCTTGATCAGCAGGGGCCTCTAGTGGAGGAACTTCGGGCATTATTTCACCACCCTCCCAATAGTCTATCATGCTTGCCTAAGGAAAAGAAGAATAGGAATAGAAATAGAAATATAGAAATAGAAAATGTTTCAGTTGGAAGAGACCTACAAAGATCACCCATTCCAACTGCCGGGCCACTTAAGGGCTGACCAAACATTAAGGCATGGTCCAAATGCTTCTAAAACACAAATAGGCTTGGACCATCAACCACCTCTCCAGGAAGCCTCTACCAGGGTTTGACCACCATCTTGGGAAATAATTGCTTCCTAATCTCCAGTCTGAACCTCCTCTGATGTAGCTTTGAACCATTCCCAAGCGTCCAGTCCCTGGATTCCAGGGAGAAGAGCTCAGCACCTCCCTCTCCGTGTTGTCTCTTCAGGATGATGCAGAGAGCAATGAGGTCAGCCCTCAGCCTCCCTTTCTCCAAACTGGACTATCCCAAAGTCCTTAGCTGCTCTTTGTAGGACATTCCTTCCAGCCCTCTCACCAGCTTTGTTGGCCTCCTCTGGACACCTTTGACTTCCTTAACATCCTTCTTAAAGTGTGGGGCCCAGAACAGCAAAGATTGTACCAAGTCTCTCTCCCGTTTGTTTGCCACCCTCCACCCTGCGTGTGAGCTTGAAACAGGTAAGGAAGAGGAAGCATTTCCCAGAGAAAGGAAAGCTCTGGCTCTGGAAGAACAGTGGCTGGGGAGAAGAAACTCAAAGGCCTGCTGTTGAGGGAGGGATGGGGTCTGATGCGCTGGGTCAGCACCCACAGAGGATGAGCAGCTTTGTAGGGGCCACTGGGACAGGGCTGGGGTGCCCCAGTGAAGGGAGCTGATTAGGATGTGGATGGAAACCTCTAAGAAATGGCTTCACCAATAGCTCTTGGGACACCTTCTTTTCATAAGGAAAGGAGTCACTGCCCCCTCTCCAGCATTTCAGGCCCCAAAACAAGCAGTAAGGGCTGCCTGCTTCACTTTCACCTAACACCACCTTCATTCCTTTAAGATCAGGGTTCCTGTGCAGAAGTTACAAATATTAACTGTCGGTCTGTTTGTCCATCCACCTCTCCTCTCCTCCCCTCCCCTTCTTTTCTTCCTCCCTTTCTTGCTTCTCCCTATGGCAATAACCTTCCTGATGCCCACATCGGATACAGATGAACCTGAAGGTCACTGCACTCACCAGCAAAGTTCTCTCCTAACGAAGTACCTCCAGCACCTTCATTCCCTCCCCATGATGTTTAACACGCTTAGAACACATGCCTGAAGGGTAACAGAGCTTTTCCCTCCATCCACAGGCAGAAGTTTATGCTCCTGATGTTGACCAGATGCACGTGGTGGACCACGTGAAAGGACAACCAACCCAGGAGAAGCGCAACGTGCTCGTTGAAAGCGCCAGGATCGCCAGAGGCAACATCAAGGACCTCGCCAAGCTGGATGTTCAGGGGCTGGATGCCCTCATCATACCAGGTAGGAGAGCACATGAAGTCTGCACGCCCAAAGTCTTGGGAAGGGCTTAGATATGCCATAAGTCTTGAATGACAAGGGGGTCATGGGCTGAAGAGGAACCGCACAGTGCCACTGGGGGAGAGGACAGTCTGGAAGCAGGGACTGGAAGGACAGACATCTTCCATCTGTGCTGGCCTGGACCCACATTAAAAGGGGACAAGGCAATGCAGGAGGTTATCCCAAGATGAGGGGGCAGACAATTGCCAGTAGAATTACCCTGTGCACCATCTTCTGAGCTGGTTTCTACTGGAGCTTTCCCCTCCCTCACCACATGCCTACATCTTCCTCAGGATAAAAGGAGGCTGGAGCAGAGAGGTGGTGACTCAAAAGCTTGGTCGGCCTGGCAATTCATCTTCAGGGAAAGGAGGACCAGGTGATTTCAGTGGGGATGGGTCAGGCCTGGATGGAGCAAGGATGAAGAGGCAAATGAAAACATGTTAGCGTGTTCCACCCTCATCCAGAGCAGAACTCAGGGGTGAAACGCAGTGCCCAACAGAGCACTGATACCTCTCACCTTCAGTTCTCTATGGCATGCTTTGAAGTCTCACCTCTTGGCACGCAGCTCACACGGGTTCAGCTTGTCTGACGATCAACATTGGACAACTTGTGCCACACACCAAATCCATTTTAGCATTCTACTAAGTCATACCTGCAAAAGTCCTGTTCTGGAGTACTGATCTTCCAGTCTAATCTGTTTCTCTTCTCAGGTGGCTTTGGAGTGGCTAAAAACCTGAGCACTTGGGCTACGCAAGGCAAGAACTGTGTCATCTCCAAAGAGGTGGAGGACGTCCTGAAGGCATTCCACGCTGCCAAAAAGCCCATCGGCCTCTGCTGTATCTCCCCGGTGTTGGCAGCCAAGATCTTCCCAGGCTGCGAGCTGACTGTGGGTCACGACACAGAGTGTGAGAAGTAAGTGAGCTCGGAGAGCCAGTGTGGTATCACACCACGAACACCACAGCACCAGCAGTGCCTCCCCAGTTCTGCAGCACCCTCTTGGTCCTGGGGTAGGGAAGATACCAGACCAGGGACTCACGAAGACCCTAAGTAGGAATAGGATGGTTGCACAAGGCTTGGCAGTGTTGAGAGGGAAGGAGTGAAGCTGTCCTTACTGATAGAGGAAAGTTGTGACTAGATTCTCTCCATTGCAGGGAAGGAACGAGGAATGGCTCTTGCTAGGAAGGGCTAGGGAGTCATGTCACTTGCAAAAGCTGGTGGCAAAAAAGCCAAAGCCCAAACATAAAGGCTGGAGTGAACAGTCAAGTAGGGGGACATCTATAGTGGAACATCAAGGTCTTATTTTGATTTTACTTCAGATTTTTAGCTCATTGGAGTTCCCTTGTTCTATAGTCATCATAGAATCAAAGAGTGCTTTGGGTTGGAGGGGACCTTAGAGCCCACCCAGTTCCACCCCCTGCCATAGGCAGGGACACCTCCTACTGGGTCAGAGGGCTCCAAGCCCCATCCAACCTGGCCTTGAACACCTCCAGGGATGGGGCAGCCACCACTGCTCTGGGCAACCTGGGCCAGGGCCTCCACACCCTCAGAGCAAAACATTTCTGTCCAAGATCTCACCTCAATCTCCCCTCTTGCAGCTGAAGACCGTTCCCCCTCATCCTATCCCTGCACTCCCTGATCAAGGACCCCTCCCCAGCTTTTCTGGAGCCCCTTTCAGTACTGGGAGGCTGCTCTAAGGTCTCCCCTCAGCCTTCTCTTCTCCAGGCTGAACAATCCCAACTCTCTCAGCCTGTCCTCATACAGGAGGTGCTCCAGCTCTTGGATCATTTCCGTGGCCTCCTCTGGACTCGCTCCAACCAATCCATATCCTTCCTGTGCTGAGGACTCCAGAACTGACGGGAAGAGCCACGGATCCTATTAAACATGCTTTCTGTAGGGACCACCTATCTCTATGCAATCAAGAGAATTCTCACTCTAGGTCTCTGTCAAACCACTCTGTGTAACAATAACTTCCACACACAGGGTTTATTCTCTTTTCTTCTCGTAGATGGCCTTATGCAAAGACCGCTGAGACTATGAAGGAACTTGGTTGCAAGCATGTGAACAAACACGTCACTGAAGTTCACGTGGATGTGAAGAACAAGCTGGTGACCACCAGTGCGTTCATGTGTAATGCTCCCATTCACGAGATCTACGACGGCATCGGGAATATGGTCAAAGAAGTGGTCAGACTTGCCTGAAAGCCACAGAATCCATCTGCTCTGGAATGCAGGCACTGAGCCTTGGATAACATTGTTCCCCTTTTACCCCATAGATCAACAGGCAAACTGCTACTCAAATGGAGTTCTTCTTCCTCGCCAGGCCATTGGTGGCTGCTGAGGAGGTAGAACTCCAGAGCAATGGAAGTGCTGTTGTGTTCTGCCAACCACACACCGCTTCCTGACAGCAAACTGGTGGTAACTGGGGTGGGGGCAGGCACTGAGCTGGCAGGCAGAAGTCAGGCTTCCACGGAGCTCAAATACAGCCACTGCCTTTGGTTTTGCCTGGGTCATCTCAGCCGTGACTGGGCTGACCAACAGGAACTGGCCCCTTTCTGACATTCTTCACACATCCACCTTCAAAAAGCTGCCCATGTACCTTCACCTGACAGAGCAGAGGAATTGTTGGCAAAAGGAAGGAACACCGTTTTGCTACTGAATAAACTCCAACTCTTCTTACCTGAGCTGAATTCTGCTTTTGTTTCTTGCGTTTTACTCTGGATTAGAATCACAGAATCATGGAATTGTTTGGGTTGGAAAAGACCTTAAAAATCACCCAGTTTCAATCCCCTGCCATAGGCAGGGACACCTCCCACTGGATCAGGGGGCTCAAAGCCCCACCCAGCCTGACCTGACCCTGAACACCTCCAGGGATGGGGCAGCCATCACTGCTCTGGGAAAACTGGGCCAGCGCCTCCCCACCCTCACACAAAAACATTTCTCTCTAAGATGTCATCTAAATTCCCCCTCATCCTATCCCTGATCAAGAGCCCCTCCCCAGCTTTCCTGGAGCCCCTTTCGGTACTGGAAGGCTGCTCTAAGATCTCCCCTCAGCCTTCTCTTCTCCAGACTGAAGAAAATAATATTCTATAATAATATATTATTAATAATAATAATAAAGACAAATATTATAATATCACACTATCACATAATATACTATAACATCATATCATAATATCATATACTATACTACAAGAAGATAATAAATGTTAACACTCCAGAAAAGGCAATGCAATGCATTGCTACACAGTCACTGTGCCATGTGCCAAGTGCTGCTTTCCTCAGTGTTAAAAATCTTTTTTTCAGTTTTTCTCTTTTCTCCCACAAAAAATGATTCCTAAAAAAACTTGTTAATGACATATTTGAACTTTACCTTCAAAAATAAGAGAAGGAAGTACGTCTTGCAATTCTAACTTCTATATGTTTTGATGTTAGGATTAAAATAGCACTTTCATCTTCACAGAATCATAGAATTGTTCCGTTGGAAAAGACCTTTGAGATCACTCGGTCCAACCGTCCCTGTCCACTACTGAACCAGATCCCTGAGCGCATTGTCTGCCTGGCTTTTAAACACCTCTGGGGATGGAGACTCCACCACTGCCCTAGGCAGCCTCTGACAGTGCCTGGGAATCCTTTCGGTGAAGAAATTTTCCCAATATCCAATCTAAAAGCCCCCTGGTACAACTTGAGGGCATTTCCTTTCATCCTATTGCTTATTCCTTGGGAGAAGAGACCTAAACTCACCTCACTCCAGCCTCCTTTCCAGGAGCTGCAGAGAGTGATGAGGTCTCCCCTCAGCCTCTTCTTCTCCAGACTAAACAGCCCCAGGTCCCTCAGCCACTCCCAGAACCCCTGGGCTCCAGCCCCTTCCCCAGCTCCATTCCCTTATCTGGATGTGCTCCAGCCCCTCAAGGTCCTTCTTGTACCAAGCAGCCCAAAACTGAACTCTAAGATTCGAGGTGCAGCCTCACCAGTACCGAGTCCAGGGGACACACTGTTTCTGAAACAGGCCATGATGACAGCTTCCACTGCACTCCAAAGGAGAAGAAAGGGACTCAGCCATGTCTAAATCACTTTATCTTTGACTTTTAGAACTTGCATACCATCTGCTGGGTCATCACTGCCAAGAAGTAATGAAAGCTGATCTTTCCTGTTCCTTCCTGATTGATATCAGATACCATTTTCTTGACTTCCTCTTTTTTAGGTTCAAACCCGAGTGCTCTCATGGCCACATGTGAGGATAAAAACAATTTATCAATCATACAAAGATATAAACAAAGCCATGGGGATGGGGGAAGTGGAACTTTATGCCACATTACATCAAAAGACACATTCTGTGTCTCCAAGGAAATAGTCTGAGATCAGCACTTCCCTGTGCACAAGGACACATCCCGATGCAGAAAACAGCTGTGCAAGCAGCCACATTCCCGAGTTGTCCTCCAGTTCATTCAGAAATTTCTTAAACATATTCCTACCATTGCATTTACCACCCGAAGCTCCGAATTGGCCAGAACCTGGATGGTAAACCTAGAATGTGGAGGGCATGACCACATACAGGAAACCTGGGGAGGGGCTCTGGATAAGGGAGTGCAGGCATAGAATGAGGGGGACTGGTTTTCAGCTGAAAGAGGGGAGATTAAGAGGAGATCTTCAGAAGAAATGTTTTGCTGTGAGGATGAGGAGGCCCTGGCCCAGGCTGCCCAGAGAAGCTGTGGCTGCCCCATCCCTGGAGGTGTTGAAGGCCAGGTTGGATGGGGCTTTGAGCCCCCTGATCCAGTGGGAGGTGTCCCTGCCCATGGCAGCAGGGTTGGAACTGGATAAGCTCTGGGGTGCCTTCCAACCCAAACCATTCCATGATTCTATTTGAAAGAGAAGGAGACAGTACAGAAAATACAGAGCTATCAATGTATTTTGGCCAGTACAGCCCTAAAAACACCTGATAAGAGCAGTAAAGAGCAGGACGAAACTGTTGAGAAGAAGGCTTTTGCTGGGGCAGGGGCAGCTCCCCTTCCTGTTTAAGGTCATTTCAGCACCGCTGCTCCCGTTACTTTAAAACCTGCTTTCAGCACAAGGCGAACCCTCCCCTTCAGGTCCTTCACATCCATGTTCCCACCGCCGTCGGTGTTCAACAGGTCCAAAGCTTCCCGGACCTCCTGCTTGTGCTCCTCAGTCAAGCTCCACCTCGGGAATCGCTTTCCTCCTCCGGGACGCGGCTCCCAGCGAGGGCGTCTTCAGGCTGGAGGCCCTGGCATTGCAACGAAAAAGCAAAGGAGGATCAGGCCCCTGCCCGGCCCCAGCGCCTGTCCCCTGCTCTCTATCCAACAACCTGCCCTTGAGCCCCTGACCCTGCTCCTGCCCCTCACTCCATCCCTGCTCCCGGTCCCGGTCCCAGATCCCCTTCCCCCTCATCACCCCGCTCCAGCAGGCGGAGACTCAGCGCCGCCCTTTCCCGTTGGCGGCTGTGGCCGGCGCTAGAGGCGCCCGGAGGAGCGCCATTGGCCAACTCGGGGCTGAGGGCGGCATCAAGGAGCTTCATTGGTCAGTGCGAGGATGGGGGCATAACCAAGGAGCGTTATTGGGCCAGCGCCGGGCCGAGGGTGGGACCAAGAGCCCCTCCACCTC